>JACXGI010007198.1:0-38402 GCA_016801175.1 Esox masquinongy
AAACACACCTTACACACACATCTCAAACACACCTTACACATCTCAAACACACCTTACACACACATCTCAAACACACCTTACACATCTCAAACACACCTTACACATCACAAACACACAATCTGCTTGCAATTCCAATGTTCTTCCAGATTCACTGCACGTTTAGTTAGAGTAGGTGAAATGTGATGGTAATTATTATAATTGTTACGGGACAATATTATAATTATATTTCTATGTAAAAAAAATTAACTTGACCTACTTTTCAGTGATTCCGACCTCAATCTCTGCAACGCGGGAATTATAGGGCCCTACTTGTGTGACGAACACATACTGATCAAGGTCAGTCAATAGCAAATATCAGTGTGCTTTTGGCTAAAATGTTTGTGTTTTTCTACCAGTTTCCTTTTTCTTTTTTTTTATGCCCTCCCAATTGCATTATATCAAATTCTCTATTATGACCTTTCCTTGTCTCAATATCTCCACATGAGTTATGGGATATTAAAAAGATTGAGACATTTACTATAAACATGTTTCACCAAGCTGTTCTGATTCTTATCACACTGCTCACTCAATCAGGAAGTTTACCTGATACACGTGTGCATGAGGGTAACACATTCCCCAGTTTTACAACCATGACAGAGATTACAATTGGCTAGTCTACCACAAGGAGTCACTAGAGTGCAACGTGACAAGGCAGCCCTGTGTGACTTCCACTCATCCACCCCGGCAGCACTGAGACAAATTATTCTGTACTGTGATGGATCCCTGGGCAGCATCAGTATGCTGCAAACAAGCAATTCCTGAAGAAATGTTGTAGATGGGAAGTTCAAATCCCTATGAGACAACATGGTAGAATGAAGGGATGTCTTCAAAAAGAAAGAGTGTGATAATGAAACACTGGAAATGAATGGTGGATCAGTGCACATCGGAAGGGGTGGAATCAAGATTAGTTCTAATGTGTGATATATTATAGTTTTCTGTTAGTCCAAGTATATTATGTAAGAATGTGTTTTCGTTTGTCATGGTGGTCCTGTTAGTTGTGGTGTGATTCCTTCCAGGCCTGCTGGGATGTCTGACAGGGTTTGGTCTTTACAAGCGATGGAGGCTTGGACCTGCTGGCAGCTCAGAGCAGGTGAAGGTGGGAACACAGCAGACAGTCATATTTCCCTTTTGTTGTGTTGCCCCTTTGTTGTGTTGTTGTCATGTTTATTGTTGTGTTTTCAGTTACTCACCTCATAGTCTCCAGTCTACATTGTGGATCCTTCAGCAAAGCAGAGAGTTCCTTCACTCCCATATCCTTCAGGTCATTGTTACTCAGATCCAGCTCTTTCAGGTGTGTCGGGTTTGACTTCAGAGCTGAGACCAGAGAAGCACAGCCTTCCTCAGTTATTCCACAAACTGACAGTCTGGAGAGAGATTATTATACTGTTTAGATGAAACGTCAGAACATAATAATATTACATCATTGTAATGTCAACTCATCTTTGGTGTAAACTTTCAAAACGGACATTGACAATACGACACTAGAATGTAACTTCCTATATAAAAAAATAAACGTCCTATATAGAATATCATCAAACAACAAACCAGGCAAGCCTAGTTCAGCCGGCTCGCAATAGAAAGTGTTGCCCTCTCAAGATTTGAACCCAGGTCACCCACATGAAAGGCTGTGTCATTAACCACTACACCACAGAGCTGTACAAAAATTTGCTACGTATCAGTATAGCCTGTTGTGTCTATCCTGAATAAATCTTCTTTTGCCACAGGCCGTTTTAACAGTTAATTTCTTACTAAGTTCACCTCCACCACAAATAGCATCTATGTATGGCTTTTGCCACTGGCTGTTTTAACAGCTTATTAGCCAGTAATAGGCCTACTAGTATCTACTAACTTCCTAGGAATAATCATAAGAATTGAGCAATTGCTAGCAAGACTGAAGATTAACTTTTCCATGCCAGAAACAGTCGCAATATAACCGTATACAGTTTCAGTTAAGGCTTACTATAACGTAACTACTGTATGTTGTAGCCAGCAAATGTGTTTGTCTATCCTGACCCAAAACACATGCACAGATGCGTACTTCGAAAATCCATCAGAAACAGTTGCAATATAACCGTAAACTGTTTCATTTCAGGCTTACTGTAATGTAGATACTGTCTGTTTTAGCCAGCGAAGTTTTCGTCTACATGGAATGATTCATAATGCGTACTTCGCTTCGCCTGCGAGGAGATAGGAACTCGGGGCCTATAGTTAACAGGTCCGCCTCTCTAACCACTACGCTATTTAACAAGGGGTAGTCAGTCAGTCACAGTCACTCATTCACTCACACACTCAGTAAGAGACATTCGCTCTTCTTGGCCGGCTCCGCTTACGCGGTCCGGCAAAAACTACTATTACTCACGTCAGAGCCTCCAGTCTACATTGTGGATCCTCCACCAAAGCTGAGAGCTTTTTCACTCCAGAAATCTCTGGGTGATTGTAGCTCAGATCCAGTTCTTTCAGGTGTGAGGGGTTTGATTTCAGAGCTGAGACCAGAGAAGCAAAGCCTTTCCTTGTGATTCCACAACCTGACAGTCTGGAGAGAGATTATCATGATGTCACAAACAGAACAATAGTTCTTTCCTTGTTTTCCATGAAAACATACATGAAATTAGTTTGCATATGAAATATAGCAAAATGAATAGGAAATATAGTAACTGACAAAGTTAGAAATAATGGTTTTTAATTAAAATAATAATTGTGTCCTTCAAACTTTGCTGTCATCAAAGAATCCTCCATTTACAGCAATTACACCTGGCCTTGGAACCTTTGGCATTCAATTTGTCAATTTGCTGAGTTAATCTGAAGAAATTTCACCCCATGCTTCCTGAAGCACCTCCCACAAGTTAGATTAGCTTGATGGGCACCTCCTATGTACCATACAGTCAAGCTGCTCCCACAACAGCTCAACAGGGTTGCAAAATGGAGTGTTATCCTTTCTTCTTCAAGGTCCCTTTTACCCTGTACAAATCTACCACTTTACCACCATTAAAGCACCCCCAGACCATCACATTGCCTCCACCATGCTTGACTGTTAACATCAAGCACACATCTAGCCTCTTTTCATTTGGTCTGCATCTGATGAATGTTCTTATTTGTGACCGAACACCTCAAACTTCAATATGTCTGTCCATAAAACTTTTTTCCAATCTTCCTCTGTCCAGCGTCTGTGTTATTTTGCCCATCTAAATCTTTTTTTATTGGCCAGTCTGAAATATGACTTTTTCTTTGCAACTCTGCCTAGAAGGCCAGCATCCCGGATGCAACACTTCACTGTTGACATTGAGACTGGTGTTTTGCGGGTGCTATTTCATGAAGCTGCCAGTTGAGGACCTGTGAGGCGTCTGTTTCTCAAACTAGACACACTAATGTATTTGTCCTCTTGCTCAGTTGTGCACCAGGGCCTCCCACTCCTCTTTCTATTCTGGTTAGTGAGTGTGCGCTGTACTGTGAAGGACGTAGTGCACAGCGTTGTACGAGATCTTCAGTTTCTTTCTTTTGATAGTGGGCCTCTGTACACTAATGTAGATATTCCATTTAAAGGTCATCGTTTCCAGCTACAGTGAGGGAAAAAAAATATTTGATCCCCTGCTGATTTTGCACGTTTGCCCACTGACAAAGAAATGATCAGTCTATAATTTTAATGGTAGATTTATTTGAACAGTGAGAGACAGAATAACAACAAAAGAATCCAGAAAAACGCATGTTAAAAATGTTATAAATTGATTTGCATTTTAATGAGTGAAATAAGTATTTGATCCCCTCTCAATCAGAAAGATTTCTGGCTCCCAGGTGTCTTTTATACAGGTAACGAGCTGAGTTTAGGAGCACACTTTTAAGGGGAGTGCTCCTAATCTCAGCTTGTTACCTGTTTAAAAGACACCTGTCCACAGAAGCTATCAATCAATCAGATTCCAAACTCTCCACCATGGCTATAAGACCATCGCCATGCAGCTTGGTGAGAAGGTGACAACAGTTGGTGCGATTATTCGCAAATGGAAGAAACACAAAAGAACTGTCAATCTCCCTCGGCCTAGGGCTCCATGCAAGATCTCACCTCATGGAGTTACAATGATCATGAGAAAAGTGAGGAATCAGCCCAGAACTACACGGGAGGATCTTGTCAATGATCCCAAGGCAGCTGGGACCATAGTCGCCAAGAAAACAATTGGTAACACACTACACCGTGAAGGACTGAAATCCTGCAGCGCCCGCAAGGTCCCCCTGCTCAAGAAAGCACATGTACAGGCCCGTCTGAAGTTTGCCAATGAACATCTGAATGATTCAGAGGAGAACTGGGTGAAAGTGTTGTGGTCAGATGAGACCAAAATCGAGCTCTTTGGCCTCAAATCAACTTGCCGTGTTTGGAGGAGGAGGAATGCTGCCTATGACCCCAAGAACACCATCCCCACCGTCAAACATGGGGGTGGAAACATTATGCTTTGGGGGTGTTTTTCTGCTAAGGGGACAGGACAACTTCATTGCATCAAAGGGACGATGGACGGGGCCATGTACCGTCAAATCTTGGGTGAGAACCTCCTTCCCTCAGCCAGGGCATTGATAATGGGTCGTGGATGGGTATTCCAGCATGACAATGGCCCAAAACACACAGCCAATGCAACAAAGGAGTGGCTCAAGAAGAAGCACATTAAGGTCCTGGAGTGACTTAGCCAGTCTCCTGACCTTAATCCCATAGAAAATCTGTGGAGGGAGCTGAAGTTTCGAGTTGCCAAACGTCAGCCTCGAAACCTTAATGACTTGGAGAAGATCTGCAAAGGGGAGTGGGACATAATCCCTCCTGAGATGTGTGCAAACCTGGTGGCCAACTACAAGAAACATCTGACCTCTGTGATTGCCAACAAGGGTTTTGCCACCAAGTACTTTCATCCTATTCCAAAGGATGCCTTGGAAGCCAACACATCTAGGATGTATTCCTTGTAACCCCCAAAAACAATTTCAGATCAAAAACTGTTAGTTTGTCAGAATGAATAAATCCCTAGGCTAGACATGCTACGTTTCGTAAAGGGGTGTGTTCTGGTTACTTTCTACCCCCAGAGGCCCACATACAGGGTTCCTAGATAGGGAGGTGAGCCAGATTGCCTTGCAAGCTTGATGTATCGTAGGTCCTCTGTGTTACCCATAGGCGGAAATCCCGGGGGAGACGGGGGGGTCATGACCCCCAAAACTATAATTTGTCCCCCCCAATATATCACTGTAAACATATCTATGTCATTTCAATAATATTGATACGATGCAATGAACGCACTTGTGCTGATTATAGACACTTAACAGCGTGTTTCTAAGTTGTGATTACCTACACCCATTGCCTCACAATGGTTTGATCCATTGCCCCTCAGCAGTGGCACATCATAGTGGCACATGCAGGTACAGTGCGTGTGTGGAAATCTGACAGTCTGTCGTTGGTGGTTGACTTTCAATAAGTAGTTCAAACAAAGGATATGTTAGACATTTCTTTACTTTTACCACTCAATACAATAAAACATTTCTGACCATCACCAGCCTTCAGTTTTGCTGCATTGAAATACAGGTCACACTTTATGTTAGCTAGCGGTTAGCTGACGTTTGCTAGCAAGCTACAGTAACATCAACCAGCGTTTGTAGCTGTTTGAATTTGAGTCAATGAGAGAAGCTTGCAATGCAATGCATGTACTGTAGTGTTTGTGTAGCTGGCAAGGTGACATTGTTCGTGTCTACCATCTGAAAGGCACTCAATGCACGTAGCTAACGTGAGGTTAATCCAGTAAGTTTGTTTTGTGTTGGTAGGGTTCACATACAATAGCTGAATTAGCAGAGCTATAGTAGCAGGCAAACCGATGGCACAAACCAAAACAGCAGTGTATTACAGCACTACTTTTGGTGTCCCCCTCAAGAATTGCTCTTGAGAAAAATGTAATTGTCCCCTCCAAAACAGATTTTTGCCCCTGGTGTCTCTCTTTGGATATAATTACAATTCACATTTTTATAATGTCACACACCTTTTACTGTATTCCTTTTTTTGCACTGTTAGAATTTTATAACATTACACTTTTTAGAACGTATGAAAAGTTCAGTGTCAACATAAGAAAATTGCCATTTACCTACCATCGGAAATTGGTCGCCAGGGGCAGTAATGAACGTATTAATATTTAAGAGTGGCTGTTTGCAAGGGAGCTGTGGTCGGGGATGGTGGCTGGGCATTTCTGCAACCAACTTTCGGTCCAATTGGTAGCAAATTTGTTTCCAGCAAGATTTTTTTGTGGAATTATGTTGTTTATAAGAGTACTGTTTTTGTAACCTTACACTTAACCTTTATCCTAACCCTGACCTCAGTACTGTAATGCCTAACCTTAGCCGTAACCTAACACTAATGCATCATGCCTAACCTTATCCGTAACCTAACCCTAACGCATTATGCATAACTTTAACCCTATGTTAAACTTAACCGTTAATTGTACATGTTATTCGTAATGAGGGGTTTTTCATTTTCAATCAAATATGAGAGAAGCCTTCAAATATCTACTCCTCAAATATTGGAGAATAAATCTTTGAGGGCTAATCTTTGGAAACATCCAATTCATTCTTATGGAATATGAAAGCTTAGGAGTTGAGACTTGTGCTTTAAGTGTCTATTAGTAACTAAGCCTGAAGTAGTGGCTGAAGAAGCTTAACTGTATTTTGTTACAAACCCAAGATATGGCCCAAAATCTAAGAATTCCAAATCAGTATACAATGTTGATGATTCCTAACTGCACTAAACATACAAGGATGCAAAGTGAACAGAGGCCCTATAAATCTTCAAGTAACAGAGATACCCTACAGATATACCCTACTTCCTGTGCTAGGTCAGCCAATGTTGAACATAATAAATTGCTCCCTATCCTCCGGATGTGAAACAAACTCATTAAAAATAGTGGAAATAAAGCCTCTTCTGAAAAAATCTAATCTGGATCCAGACATATTAAACAATTATAGGCCAATATTGAACCTCCCGTTCCTCTCAAAAATCTTAGAAAAGTGTGTTTGCCTTGAAAACTGAATGCCTTCCTGAAGACAAATAACATATATGAAATGCTCCAGTCAGGTTTCAGACCCCATCATAGCACTGAGACTGCGCTGTGCTATGGTCATTTTTTACCTACTGTGAAGGTAACAAATGACCTTCAAATGGCCTCAAACAAAGGTTCCGCATACGTTCTGTTGCTACTTGATCTTAGCACTACCTTTGACATTATTGATCACTCCCTTCTCTTAGAGAGATTGGAAACCCATAGTGGGCTATGTGGACACGTTCTAGCCTGAGGACACAATCTTATCTGAAAGATATCAGTTGTGTGGATGGCATGTATGTGTGGATGGCGTGTCCTCTGACAAATCAAAGGTATGTTTTGGTGTTCCTCAAGGCTCAGTTTTGGGACCACTATTGTTTTCACTATATATGCTGCCTCTGGGTGATGTCATCCGGAATCACAATGTAAATTTTCACTGTTATGCTGATGACACACAGTTATATATTTCGATGAAACATGGAGAAGCCCAAAAATTAGCTACTTTGGAAGCATGCGTTTCAGGTATTAGGAAGTGGATGACGGAAAACTTCTTGCTTTTAAACTCAAGAAAAACATAAATGCTCATTTTAGGATGCAAGAAACAAAGAGTTTTGTTGGCAGACCTTACAGTGAACCTCAACGGTTATATGGTTGTATGACACAAAACAGTAAGAAACCTCAGCGTTACACTCGGCCCTGACCTCTTCTTTGATAAACATATAAAATATCTCAAGAGTTGCTTTTTTCAATTTTCAGAACATTGCAAAAATCATAAGCTTTTTATCAAAAATTGATGCAGAAAAAACGAATCCATGCTTTTGTCACTTCTAGATCAGATTGCTGTAATGCTTTTCTCTCTGGTTACCCTGATAAATCAATAAATAAACTTCAATTAGTGCTGAACACGGCTGCTAGAATCTTAACTAGAACTACAAAATTTGAACACATTTTTGCCTCTTTACACTGGCTGCCTGTTAGGGTTAGGGCTGATTTTAAGGTTTTATTGTTAACCTATAGATCAATACATGGACTTGCTCCTACTTACCTCACTGAAATGATCCAGCAATACATACTATACGTAACCTAAGATCGCAGGAAGCAGACCTTCAAGTTGTACCTAGAGTTTCTAGGCAGACAGCTGGAAGCAAGGCTTTCTCTCATAGAGCTCAACTACTGTGGAATGATCTGCCTATTAAGGTTAGAAATGCGGACTCAGTGCAAACTTTCAAGTGTCTACTAAAGACTCATCTCTTCAGCATGGTCTATGATTAAGTGCAGTCTGGCCCAGGGGTGTGAAGGTGAACGGAAAGGCTTGATACTGTCCACCCTTGCTGTCTTGCCAGGTGGGCTCTCATCACCACTGGGACACCCTCTCTCCAATGCCATCCGGAGGCGGAGTCACTGGCTTGTTGTTGTCTCTCTGTTGCGCCCATTGTGCAATTAGGGCAAACTGCTGGCAATCCTCGACCCTCATTTCAGGATGGTTGCGGTTGGTTGGTTTCCTTTTGGTTGATGCTTGGCAATGTGGGTAGATTGATTTCCTGCCTGTTGGGCCCTGTACGGGGCCTCCCCCAGATAGGGCCACAGTGTCACTGGACCCCCCGTCTCAGTCCCAAGGTTTTACTTTCCAAAGTCCTCCTGGCCGTGTTGCAGATCAAGATGATACCTGACAATTCCAGCTGCCAGTCTGATAACCCCCCCCCGCCCCCCACCCAGGTGTCCCTGTCCTTGTCCATCTGGCCATGCTTCTGACCTGGATTAGGTATATAGACTCTGGACACAACCCAAATGCATTTACTAATTATTACAACTAGTAAAATGTACAACTAGTAAAATGTAAAATCTTAAAATGTTCACCCTGCACAGCCAGAAGAGGACCCCACTGAGCCTGGTTCCTCTCTAGGTTTCTTCCTAAATTTTGGCCCCTCTTAGGGAGTTTTTCCTAGCCAGTGTGCTTCAACATTGTTGTTGCTTGCTCCTTGGGGTTTCAGGCTGGGTGATTTGTAAAACACTTTGTGACAACTGCTGATGTAAAAAGGGCTTTATAAATAAATTTCATTAATTGATTGATTATAGAACCACCGATCAACCCCCCTCTCCTTCTCTGAGCTCAACAACACTGCGCTAAGCCACCAAAGATGCGGCCAGGTATTTTCAGGGTGCAAGTTAATCAGAGAACAGTTGGCTGTTAACCAACCCCCCAAACAAACATTGGTCTCCGTTTGGGAGATTCAACACATAGAAACACTTTAAAGAATGAAGGGAATCCATGGTGATGTCACTGACTCCAAGGCTCACTTCCCATTCCCACCTTGTCCCTCCCATCTGACTCTGAAAGGTAGTGGTGACTCATCCCATTCCCATCTTGTCCCTCCCATCTGACTCTGAAAGGTAGTGCTGAACTATGCAAAAACTTTCTGATCATACAAAAACATTTACTTGGAACAAAAGGTCATGTACCCTCCCCCTGACACAGCTGAATAGGACTGGCCACCCCTCAGAGTCTGGTTCCTCTCTAGGTTTCTTCCTAATTTTAGACCCTACTAGGGAGTTTTTCATAGCTACTGTGCATAAAATGTTGCTGCTTTGTCTTTGGGGTTTCAGGTTGGGTTTCTGTGAACAACTGCTGATGTAAAAAGGGCTTCATAAAATAAATATGACTCAGTTGGACGATGGACCTCACCCAAATAAATGGACATGTAAGACAGACGTGCCTAAGCTGATACTGTTACAACCAAGGGGTTGAAGTGGGGGGAATAGTGGGACTGACTACCCAGGGCCCCGATGGGAGAGGGCCCTCGAAAAGCTTGAAATGAGAATGTTTTTGTTTGTACTTCTTTATTTCTAACTAATTAGTGTCATAACTAAATTTAACTGGACAAATAAATTGGTTGAGTGACTGAACTGTGTATCCCAAAAAAATAGTGGACTCTCTCTGAGGCCATTCTCACCCCTTACAAAAGGCACACATTAGTTTAGTCAACCCCTGGATTCATCTCTAAATAGGATTCATCTCTAAACACAACTAATCGAATTGAATGACTTGTACTATGATAGAGTTATGTCTTTCCCCAAAGAAGGGAAATCATGGTACCAAAAAAGAAAAGAAAGATAGGAAATAGAAAGAAAACTGAGGGAAAGCACCTGCTAATTAATTTATTTGAAAAGAAAGGTGAGCACAAATGGTAAAGTTTCAGAATGGTTTAAGCTATATCAGCAGTTGTTTAGATTGAAGGCAGTCAGCCAGGAATCTAGCTTGGTGCATATTTGCATAGTATAACATAATTAATCAGTATCATAAATTAATCAGCATCATAGTTACAATGTCATATGCAGGGCTGGAAATTAAGTTTGCCCCCCCCTCTGCTTGCGTAAGGCAAGTAGTTAACATTTCGGGTGAGTCTGATTTTTGAACCACTCATTCGTCAACTTTTCAGCGCCGATTTAGTTTTATTATGGGAGAAAAGGCAGGTGCCAGAACTGCTTTGTGTGTATGAACACATGAACATCCAAATTGCTGAGAATATGACTGATTAGACTGGGTTAATGCATGGTTGATTTACAAATAAATATCGTAGCCTAAGTCTAATATTGTCATGGCTAGGGTAGGCACTTAATCCTTCACATACGTGAAGTCAGCGATCCAATAATATTTTGTTCACTGTAGGTTTTTTTGTATGCACTATTAAAAATATATATATATATTTTAATTGCATTATACATTGTCTATTTACACTTGTTTGGATATTATTGGGTTACTTTCAGTTCACAAAATAGTTATCTCATTCCAGTGGATATATAATATTGTGCACAGACTAACTTAATGAATACAGGGAAAACATATATTGAAAAAACATTTGTTTATAAACTATTAGCCCTGTTCCTTACTCTGTAAAAAGCTTAACATCATGAAACACTTGGCCCTGAGTTTCAGAAACACGCACAGAGTGGAGCATCAGCATGTCCCTCATCATCTATTGATGGTGTTACTGAGGACAGGAGACAAGGTGGACTCATATAGTGGCAACTTAAAGTTATTCCAAACAATCATTTGTAGCAGTTTCAACTAAAAGAAGCTTAGCAACACTAACATCAAGTAGCCCGTTGTATTGTATGTTAGGCTATAAGCAGGTTAAGAGGCTAATATCAATCTAGGACTGACAATACTTCATGCTTCAGGCTTGTAGAGGGATCTGTCCTTGTAACAGTTATTAAGCAAGAATATGTGATAGAGGCTGATGAAAGGGAAAAGAGCAAGGAACATTTTAAACTGTGCAGACTTATCACACATATCACAGATTATTACTTGTTTAAATGTGGTGTGAACAGTTCATTAGTGACTACCTGGGGCTGTGACTTTCTGGGGGTGGGGGGCCAAAATTGTAATCTCTTCATGGGGCGCAAAATTCTTAGCGGCGCCCCTGGTTACAACACAGGAAGAACATGGCGCACTGTCGCTAGTTGACCAGCCAAAAACCTTTTTTGCCTTGATTCACTGGTAACAACAACAATGTTGCTTTCACCAACTGGATGACAACTCTACAATTAATCTGAAAGTCAAGGCACTTGTAAAAATATTCAACTCTAAGTGCGCAGTTAATTTAACTCAAAATGGATATGGGACAACATTTTCAATTTGTGTCTCATTTACTATTTAAAACAAAAGAAGGTGTATAGTGAAAGATATATAGCAATTTTGCCCAGACCATTAGTTCCAGTCTATGCATTGGTGGATCTAAATTGCAACATCAACATCTGTTTTGCTTAGTTACGGTTCTTACATAATTTGCTGGTTACATAACATAATTGGAATTACATACATGCATGTGAGTAACGATAACGACAATTAGTTTAGATTCAACTTTGTCATTGAACAAGTACAGTATCTCAAGATACAAGTACAGTACAACGAAATGCAGTTTGCATTTAACCAGAAGTGCAAATAGCCTCCTGAG
Organism: Esox masquinongy; assembly: GCA_016801175.1. Lineage (NCBI taxonomy): Eukaryota > Metazoa > Chordata > Actinopteri > Esociformes > Esocidae > Esox > Esox masquinongy. Next base: position 12,038 of record JACXGI010007198.1, read on the forward strand.
ACAAACATTTTGCTCAAATGTGTTTTTTATTTCATATTCTAATTGTTTGGAGTTATAATAACAACTTAAAAACATTTTTGGGGTTTTTGAATTATTTATTTGGTTTATATAGTATGTCCTCTGTAGAGGAAGTCAGGACCCAGAACTTCAAAAATGTTGTCTGTTTTACATGGATTGCATCACACAATCCATGTATAGTAGATATCTCTTTGTAACAATCACACTAACTGTTGCCACAAAGTTGGAAGCACCCAATTGTTGAAAATGTCTTAGTATCCTGTAGCATTAAGCTGACCCTTCACTGGAACTAAGTGGCCTAGCCCAAATCCTGAAAAACAGACCCAGACCATTATCCCTCCTCCACCAAGCTTTACAGTAGGCACCCCTACCCTCGATACATTCGAGTTGATATTGTTTTGCTGGCATCTGCCACACCCAGATTCATCACACCAGGGAATATTTTTTCATTGCTCCAGAGTCCACTGGCATGGTTTACCCCACTCCAGCTGACACTTGGCATTGTGCATGTTGATATGAGACTTGCATACAGCTGCTCAACCATGGAAACTAATTTTGTGAAGCTCCCAACGCACAGTTCTTGTGCTGATGTTGCTTCCAGAGGCAGTTTGGAACTGGAGAGTGATAGGCGATCTTTACGCTCTACGTGCTTCAACACTCGGAGGCCCTGCTCTGTGAGTTTGCGTGGTCTACCACTTTGTGGCTGGGTTGCTGTTGCACTAAGTTGCTTCCACTTCACAATTATAGCAGTTACAGCTGAGCAGGGTAGATCTTGTAGGGCAGAAATTTAACAAACTGACATGACGAAGGTGGCTTCCTATGACAGTGCCAAGTTTAAAATCACTGAGCTCTTCAGTACAACCCATTGCACTACTAATGTTTGTCTATGGAGATTTCATGGCTGGATGTTATGCACCTGTGAGCAATGAGTGTGGCTGAAACACGTGAACTCAATAATTAGTAGGGGTGTCCACATACTTCAGGTCTTATAGTGTATCTTTTGTTTAAGCAGAGGAACATGTCACATTCGACACATCTGACATTTTCTCTGTACATCCTTTTCTTGTGCATGTCCTGATGGATTGTGCAGTGTTAGAAGTTTTCAAGGATCTTGGGAGACAGACGGGCCTTATTTAGCCTCCTCAAGAAGTACAGGCGTTGCTGTGCCTTTTTGACCAGGGCTGAGGTGTTGATGGACCAGGAGAGGTCCTCGGAGGTGTAGACACCCAGGAATTTTAAGCTGGACACACGCACCACTTAGTGCCATCGATGAGAACTGGGGTGTGACTGCAGCCTTAGATTTCCTGAAGAATTCTGAAACTAAAAGCCTTTACACATCAGGAGCGAAACAAATAAATGAAACGAACAAATGGTTTAATTGATAATTTGAATTTCCTTCTTATCTATTGTATCTTGTATTTCAAACGCGAACATTCGTTTTGCGGTTTTGCGTCATTTATTTTATTCGCTTCAATGTTAAATTTTACAGCAAAACTTTTTACTTGACCAATAACAGATGTACCTTTTTTTGCTTTCTTGTCTATTTTCCTGTGGCTTCTCTCACTGAGCATCTTCTGGGGTGAAATTACAGTTCTACCCTTTCTGTCACGTTACGGTGAGCAGCAGCGCCACCGTTCCGTGCACCTGCAGTACCCATCACTCACAAACGCATCCCGGACTTGTCTCTGTCACATGTTTCCAATCATGCACACCAGGTCCCTATCACATCATTTGTACATGTTTAAATGTTTCCCCTCTGCTCCCTGCATTTGTGGATCATTGTTGCTTGTCGTCGTGTTTGGTGAGTGTTGCGGTGCTGTTTGAATGTTTCCTTATAAGACGCTTGTTGCGCATTTTTATTTCATTCAGTTTAGCTTTGTTCCGTTCGTTTTTTGGTTTGTTTGTTCAATTAAAAACCGCCGAACGTGAGAATGCCTGCGCCTGGTTCTTCACCCGCACACCACCTATACCGTGACACTTTCAATCAAAAGGGTTAAACATGGTTATTTATGTGACTTCAGTTATTTACATACCCATTAGACTAATCACGATCCAGCAGGGTAAAATCCACTAGTAACAGTGCCCAGTTAAACTTCTTTTAGATAACCTTTATAATCAAACCTGTAAACATGCCATGCCCTAATAGGGCTTTTCCTTTGCTATCGAGTTGCCAAATTAATTACTATTATGTTTTACCTAAGACAAACTGCAAGGCGCTGCTCCGGGTCAATCGGCTCCCTGAGGTTGGTCCTCTGCCGCCTCAGGCGTGGTGCTAGCATCTCCAGGACCACCTCAAACTGTGGAATTCACCGTGATCTGATCGCCTTTTCAGAATCGGATGAACACAACATTTTTTTCTCATTTTGTGTGAGCAAAATTAACATCAAATCGTTTTTGCTTGATGAAGTTGACTACATTTGTTCACGGGGACTAAAGAGGATGCGAATGTTTCGGGAAAAAAATGTCGCATCTGATGTGTATAGTTTTTGTGCGAAACATTCGCCTACAAATATTACGCTTTTTCGCTCCTGATGTGTAAAGGCCTTAACAGGTGTACAATATTTTTACTACAAATCTGAATTGGTGTAAAATCTTTTGTAAAGGCGTATCATTCTTTGATATTTTGTTATAATGTTCACAATAATTAAGTGATCAGATTGAATACTACTACAATAGATAATGATTACTTTAATCTGGTGAGTTGCTGCTGGGCAAGTACATAAATGTGGTTCCAAGACCAGCATTAGGGAACTTATACTATGAGGTTGGTTAATGGAAGAAAAAGTATTGTCTTTGTTCCTGAAAACACCGTTCAGGTACCTCTCACATATAGCCAAGGTTAATGTTGGAGTGGAAAGGGAAAACTGTCCTGTGGTCTTACAAATCAAAATCTGAAACTTTTTTGGAATAATGGACGCCACGTCCAACAGGATAGAAGGGAAAGGGAACATCTGGCTTATCAGCACACAGCTCAAAAGCCAACATCCGTGATGGTACGGGGGTGCCTTAGTGCACATGGTATGGGTGACTTGCTGTGAAGGCACCGTTAATGCTGAACAATATATACAGATTTTGGAGCAACATATGCTGAAATCCAGATGACTTTTTCAGAGAAGGCCTTGCTTTTTTCAGCAGGTCAACGCCAAACTACATTCTACATGTATTTCAACAGCATGGCTTTGTAGTAAAAGAGTCCAGATGCTAAATTGGCCTGCCTGCAGTCCAGACCTGTCAACCATTGAGCAGCTGAATTCCTATATCAAGTAAGAATGGGAAAACATTTCACTTTCAAAACTACAACAATTGGTCTCCTCAGTTTCCAAAAGCTTACAGAGTGTTTTTAAAAGATGAGTTGATGTAACACAATAATAAACATAATAAACAACTTTTTTAGAAACCTGTTGCTGGCATCAAATCCAAAATGGGCATGTATTTTTCCAAAAACAAAAACATTTCTCTGGTTCAAAATTTGATATGTTGTCTTTGTACTATTTTCAATAAAATATAGGAATTAAATGATTTGCTTACTTATTTCAGTAAAATGCAAATCAATTTATAACATTTTTGACATGCGTTTTTCTGGATTTTTTTGTTATTCTGTCTCTCACTGTTCAAATAAACCTACTATTAAAATTATAGACAGATAATTTCTTTGTAAGTGGGCAAACGTACAAAATCAGCAGGGGATCAAATAATTTTTTCCCTCACTGTATGAGGACATACAGTTGTTTATTTACTCAACATTTCCTGAAGAGTGTCACGCAGACAAATGCACTGGTTTTCCAACTGCACACATTGTTACATTCTCACTAGAGACTGGTGCACCAACCCACGTGCTGACTGTTTTTTGTGGTTTTCCTGGAGCATGGGCCCTCACATCTCCCGGATATAAAAGCAAGGGACGACGCACCACTTACCTAGTATTGTGTTTGTCTGTATTTTGCGTCTTTTTTTGTGTGAATGAGTGTGAAATTAAGCATTAGAAAAATAAAAAGTAAAAAACGAGGCGGTGCAGTATTCACCATTGACTTGGTTGACATTAATGACTGATCTGCACAAAGAAAAAAAAAGAAAAAAAATTTCCTGAAGTAGTTAACTTTATTTACCTTCTGAACCCTCTGCTTATGTGCTATTGGCTTTACTATTATTGTAAGATATTATTTTTTCAATTAACAACAATAAACAATCACTTGTATGCTTCTGTTAGTTCTGCAGCATGAATGGATTGAGTGTATAAGTTAAAACTTTCCAATACAGAAGGACCACTAAAGCTTAATGACCACATCATTACTACTTGAACCTATAGGTCTTTAATCCTCCTCAGTACCACATCATTACTACTGGAACATATAGGTCTTTAATCCTGCTCAGTACCACATCATTACTACTAGAACCTATAGGTCTTTAATTGTCATCAGTACCACATCATTACTACTGGAACCCATAGGTCTTTAATCGTCATCAGTACCAAATCATTACTTCAGATGACTGACTCTGTGATATTAATGTCCATAACCATGAATGTCTAGTACTCACCATGAAGCATGTATTTTCCCTGTTCACTTTCTCTGTGTGTTGCTGTGTGCTCCCTCCTGTCCCTCTGACATCTGTATCTGACAGTAATCATGTACAGTCATGTTTACAGACAGGAACCCAGTTTGTACCTGGTTGGACCGGTTGTTCTAGGTAAAAACATTCTGATAAGAAACTACTTCTGCTCTCTCATGCTACGCCCTCTGGTAGGTAGCTTACTCTGTTGTCCTCTGGTAGGGAGCTTACACTCTTGCCCTCTGGTAGTGTCAGGGAAATTTATTGAACTGATGTATTCTTACTGATTTAAGGACTGGGGGAAAAATGAAAAATGAAAACCTTACAATAACCTGGTTGCGTAAGTGTGCACACTCTCTTATAACTGGGGATGTGGCTGTGTTCAGAATTAACCAATCACATTCAAACTCATGTTAAATAGAAGTCATTACACACCTGCCATCATATAAAGTGAATCTGATTGATCACAAATAAAGTTCAGCTGTTCTTGTAGGATTTTCCTGACATTTTCTTAGTTGCATCTCAGAGCAAAAGCCATGGTCCGCAGAGAGCTTCCAAAGCATTGTTGAAAGATATCAGTCAGGAGAAGGGTACAAAAGAATTTCCAAAGCATTAGATATACCATGGAACACAGTGAAGACAGTCATCATCAAGTGGAGAAAATATGGCACAACAGAGACATTACCAAGAACTGGACGTCCCTCCAAAATTGATGAAAAGACAAGAAGAAAACTGGTCAGGGAGGCTTCTAAGAAGCCTACAGCAACATTAAAGGAACTGCAGGAATTTCTGGCAAGTACTGGCTGTGTGCTACATGTGACAACAATCTCCCGTATTCTTCATGTGAATGGGCTATGGGGTAGGGTGGCAAGATGGAAGCCTTTTCTTACAAAGAAAAACATCCATGTCCGGCTGAAGTTTGCAGAAACAAACATCAAGTCCCCCAAAAGCACGTGGGAAAATGTGTTATCGTCTGATGAAACCAAGGTTGAACCTTTGGCCATAATTCCAAAAGGTATGTTTGGCGCAAAAACAACATTGCACATCACCCAAAGAACACCATACCCACAGTGAAGCATGGTGGTGGCAGCATCATGCTTTGGGGCTGTTTTTCTTCATCTGGAACCGGGGCCTTAGTCAGGGTGGAGGGAATTATGAACAGTTCCAAATACCAGGCAATTTTGCCACAAAACCTTCAGGCGTCCGTTAGAAAGCTGAAGATGAAGAGGAAGTTCACCTTTCAGCACGACAACGACCCAAAGCACACATCCAAATCCACAAAAGCATGGCTTCACCAGAAGAAGATTAACGTTTTGGCTCAGCCAGAGGCCAGACCTGAATCCAATTGAACATCTGTGGGGTGATCTGAAGAGGGCTGTGCACAGGAGATGTCCAGATGCAACCAGGTTATTGTGAGTTTTTTATTTTTCCCCCTTAAAGATTTCAGTTTGTTTTTCAATTGAATTGTTCGCGTTATAGGTCACATTAAAGGTTGAAAAAGTTCTGACATGATTTATCTTTGTCTTATTCTTTTACATTACAAGAACCTGGCATTGTGTAGACTTTTTATATGCACTGTAGGTATTGACAGAACAAAGGGGAATGTGTATTATTGACATAAGACAGCTGGGCAGTAACTTACCACACCCCTTTTAACTGTAATAAATATGGGCTGTTCATCTACCTCAGAGATTCCTCAGATGATTATTCTGTAAGCTTTTGACGCGTCTCTCTATTTGCAAATAAACTGTTAATTGTTCCAAGAGAATTTTGTCTCTGTACTTACTCCTTTAAGAGTGTCGATCGATGGAATTACCATCACACTTGGTAAACTACTGTCTTGTCAACCCAAACTGATGTGTTGTTAGTCAATGTCCAACCCTTTGGTTAATATTTTAATGACATAATTTTGCCTATTGAATTTTCCCCCCAATGGAAAGGATATTGTGTATCATTCTGCAAATTAAGTTGAAATAGATTTCACCAACACCGTCATTGTGACATCTGGCCCATAGTAATGTACCCTGATCAGCCATAACATTATGACCACTGACAGGTGAAGTGAATAACACTGATAATCTCATATCATGGCACCTGTCAGTGGGTGGGATATATTAGGCAGCAAGTGAACATTCTGTCATCAAAGTTGATGTGTTAGAAGCAGGAAAAATGGGCAAGTGTAAGAATCTGAGCGACTTTGACAAGGGCCAAATTGTAATGGCTAGACGACTGGTTTAGAGCATCTCCAAAACTACAGCTCTTGTGGGGTGTTCCTGGTCTGCAGTGGTCAGTACCTATCAAAATTGGTCCAAGGAAGGAAAAGCTGTGAACCGGCGACAGGCTCATGGGCACATGGGGAGCGAAGGCTGGCCCGTGTGGTCCAATTCAACAGACGAGCTACTATAGCTCAAATTGCTGAAAAAGTTAATTCTAATATTGATATAAAGGTGTCAGAACACACAGTGCATCGCAGTTTCTTGCATATGGGGCTGTGTTGCTGCAGACCTGGTCAGGGTGCCCATGCTGACCCCTGTCCACTGCCGAAAGTGCCTACAATGGGCACGTGAGCATCACAACTGGACCACGGAGCAATGGAAGAAGGTGGCCTGGTCTGTTGAATTATGTTTCCTTTTACATCACGCTTACCTGGAGAACACATGGCACCAGGATGCACTATGGGAAGAAGACCAGCCAGCGGAGGCAGTGTGATGCTTTGGGCAATGATCTTCTGGGAAACCTTGGGTCCTGCCTATCATGTGGATGTTATTTTGACACGTACCACCTACCTGAGCATTGTTGAAGACCATGTGCACCCTTACATGGCAACGGTATTCCCTGAACGTCTTGGTGCCAGATAACACAGCACACCTCCAGAGGTCTAGTGGAGTCCATGCCTCGACAGGTCAGGGCTGTTTTGGCAGCAAAAGGGGATCTACACAATATTAGGCAGGTGGTCATAATCTTATGGCTGATCGATGTATATTAGAATAAAATTTAGTGCAAATGGAAAGGTAAGTGTTTTAATTCACGCCGGAAGTCCCACTCAGCAAACCGGATGTCCCACCCACCTGTCAAATCAATCTGGACGCCCCGCCCACCAGGGTCATAAATCACCAAAGTGACACAATATACCATACATTTACTGCTAAGGTTTATCCTACAAAGTACCCTTGTATGGTATGGTATGTTCCGTCTCCTGTTTGCTAATGGCAGCCTGCGGTTCTTTCATTGCTAGTTTAGCATTAGCATCAGGGGGTATATAGACAGCAATAACAAAAATAGATGTAAACTCCCAAGGCAAATAAATAGGCCTGTATCTAATTATCAGGTACTACAGATGGTAGAGCAGTGACTCCCAGTTAAGTGTTTGTACACCATGTTTTGTTTACATAAATGCAAGGCCCACCTCCTCTGGTCTTAACAGAGTCCTCCTCAGTCCGATCTGCTTGGTAAAAGAAGTTTATATCTCGGTCCGATCAGCACGATTTTGCTGCCACCTTCACGTAGCTAGCTACTGTTGCACTGAAGGCATTATTCTTGTGAGCACCTGTCCCAAGCATTGCAATTAATTGGGTTAATGTGTTTTGAGACGTTACTGGGAAAAAAAGTTTTTCCCAATCTTTTGATTCAAATATCAACAAGCCAGGTCTGGTTTAAGAGGCTACCAGTTAGGTTACTGAACAGACATGGTTGGACCATGTAAGTGTGTTGTTTATGTTTAAACCGAGGACTTTAAAGCAGCTGACCCTCCACCTCAGCCCCTTAATGTGGATGGGAAAGTGGTCAGGTCCCTCTTCTGTCTGAAGTCCACAATCACATAATTTGCTGGTGGTGGGACATCCATTGAAAACAGCAGCTGTTTTTATTTCCCTTTAGTTATGTTGCACCCCTGTTTTTTTGTTGTCATGTTTATTGTTGTTTTGTCAGATGTTTTGTTGTTTATTATTACTCACCTCTGAGTCTCCAGTCTATATTGTGGATCCTCCATTATAGCAGAGATTCGCTTGACTCCTGTATCCTTCAGATTTAAGGAGTTCGACTTCAGAGCTAACACCAGAGAAACACAGCCTTCCTTTATTATTCCACAACCTGATATTCTGGAGGGAGATTACCATGATATCATGAACTGACAAAAACAACTGTTTAGAATAATTTCAAGATCAAGTCTATATAGATTACATCCTTGTCATGTCAACTCGACTTTTTTGCATACTTTAAACTATCCCATACATAAGGTACAGGATAGCCAAAACATTGAGATGTTTCATACAAACATGTTTAACCAAGCTGTTCTGATTCTTATCACACTGCTCACTCAACCAGGAAGTGTTTAGCTGATACACGAGTGTTTGAGGGTAACACATTCCCCAGTTTTATGACTGAGATTGCAGTCAGCCACTTTACCACAAGGAGTCGCTTAAGTGCAATGTGACAAGGCAGTCCTGTGTGACTTCCACCCATCTACCCTGTTCAAATTGTTCTACATTATGCTAAATCCCTGGGCAACATCAGTACAATGCAACCACGCATTTCACCTGCGTGAAGTTGGCCCCCCACCCAACGCAAAACTTAGTCAAAATAGGCTCAATCGTTTGTGCTTTGCTTGTGCTGGTTTGTGCCGTGAAAAGTTTTCTTTGTGCTGATGCAGCATTTTATATATTAGACATTTCATTTTAGATGTCATTAGCCCCCCAACCATCGCCAAACTGCCTCAAAATGCTCCAAGCTCACGCTCCAAATTGAGTCAAAATAGGCTCATTCATTTGTGCTTCGTTTGTACTGGTTTGTGCTGTTTGTTACGCATGCAGGTACCCTGTAAGTGCGTTTGTGTTTTTCCCCTCCTGCTGTTTCCCCAGGTGTCTCTTATGTTCCTGATTGTGCACATTGGTGTTTCCCACCTGGCAGTCATGAGTGCAGTGCATGACTGCTGAGGTGGACCAATCGGTGGACACCCCTCCTAATTGCACCATCAGGTCCTTTTTCCATTACCCAATCACATCACACATCCCTGGTTTAAAAACCCAGTCAGTTGGTTCTCCCAGAGAGACACTTTTGATTTACCCCACATGGACATAGACATTCTTGAGATATATACCTTTTTTTTTGCTAGACAAACACTTTGTTCATACATACATCACTTAGTTTAGCACATACATCTCACTTTGTCCTGTTTCATGTGAGTATGTATTGCTGTGGTGTTTTGTTTGGTGTTGTCTAGTCAATTGTTTGCTGAGTGCTGTTTAGTCCTTGTTTGACCTGTGTGTTTTTGTTTATCTTTGTGTCCCTGGGAAAAGTTTTTTTTTTTAGCAAGTCGCCCTTGGGCATACACAACCCGTAGGAAAACTTTGTCTAAAAACACTAGTTAGAAATGAGCGGACCACCCACTGTATTTTTGTATTGGTTAGTAGTCAGCTAAACGGTTCTTGAGGCAGGCAAGTTCAGTTTAGGGGTGTTTTGACTACATTATTTCATTTCTTGGGTCCAGCTCAGCCCCTTTTCCCTACCCCCTTTAGCGTGTATTTATAATAAACGTTTTATGTTTGACGGTAGCTTTGGTTGTCTGTTGTTTGTTCTCACTGTTCCTGTACACTACACTAATTTGCATGAGTTTTATGTTACGGGTCTCTGTACCATCCACCCTAGACTGCTAGAGCCACAGGGTTCGTAACACTGTTAAATTGTTCATTTGTGCTGCTGTCATTTTTTATATACTAAATTAAATAGTGCAGGTCATTCTGAGGTCACTCATCCCCCCCAACATCCTCCAAAATCAGTCAAAATAGTCTCATTTGTTTGTGCTGTTAAAATTTTCATTTGTGCTGCTTTGGTATTTTATATATTAGACATTTAGTTATTGGTGATGACGTCATTCAGCCCCCCAACATGCTCAAAATTCCATCGAAATAGGCTTAATAGTTTGTTCTCCGTTTGTGCTGGTTTGTGCATTTAAAATTTTAGTTTGTGCTGATGCAACATTTTATACATTTAATTTTAGGTCACCAGCCCCCAAACCTGCTCCAAACTGCCTCAAAATGGCTCAATCGTTTGTGCTCAGTTTGTGCTGCTAAAATTGTTTGTGCTGCTAAAGTTGTTTGTGCTGCTATAGTTTTTGGTAAACAGTCTACATTCCTACTGGATAGTTCATGGCTTTACTGTTTCCACTAGCCCTAAAGCTCTGTCATTATCCGTAAGAAAGACAGTCACAAAAACAACTTTTACTGACCCAAACGTAGCACAAACGATTGAGCCTATTTTGAGTGAATTTGACCAATAAAATGTTCTTCAATATCTAAAAGATGAAAGCAGCACAAACATTTTAACGGCAGAAACCATCACAAACGATTAAGCCTATTTGCCCTAGTTTTGCGTTGGGTGGAGACCATTTTTACATAGGTAAAATACCTTTAATCGTTTGTGCTCCATTTGTGGTTAAAATATTGTTTTTTATGACATTCTTACCAAAACAATTGAAGTAATGACAGAGCTATAGTGGAAAGAGTAAAGCCAATGCCCTATCCAGTAAAAAAGTAGGTTATGTACCAGAAACTTTACCAGCACAAACGACTGAGCCAGTAGTTTTTGAGTCAATCTGGAGCAGGTTGGGCGGCTGGCACAAACGAAACTTTTAACCGCACAAACAAGGCTATTTCGGGTGAATTTGAAGTATGTCGGTGGGGCTGAGTGATCTCAGAATAACCAGTGAAATATTATTTTATGTCTAAAAAATGATAGCAGCACAAATGAAAATTTGAACAACACAAACCAGCACAAACGGACCACAAACGACTGAGCCTATTTTGAGTCAGTTTGGAGTTGGGTGGCTGGTGACGTCTTCACCTATAATCAAATGTCTAATATTAAAAACACAGATGCAGCACAAACAAAACTTTTAGCGGCATAAACCAGCACAAATGTTTGAGCCTATTTTGACTCAATTTGGAGCATGTTGGGGGCTGAGTGACGTCATCACAAATAATTAAATATCTAATATATAAAATACTGAAGAGGCACAAACCGGCACAAAAAAACAAGACTATTTTCGTTGATTTCGGAGGATGTTGGGGGGCTGAGTGACCTCAGAATGACTTATAAAATATTCTTGAATATCTACTAAATTATAGCAGCACAAACTAACATTTTAACTGCAAAAAACAGCACAAACGGAGCACAAATGATTGAGCCTATTTTGCCAAAGTTTTGCGTTGGGTGGGGGGCCTACTTCATGCACGTAGGCACTTCCTGCAGAAATGTTGCAGAGGTGGGGGCTTCAAGTCCTTCTAAGACCACACGGTAAAAGGAAACTGTGCAATAATATACTAGGAATGATCAGTGGATCAGAGGATATTGAGAAGGTTGAACAAGGACTAGTTTGAAAGTGTGATATACTTGGACAAACAGAAAATGATTACGTACAAATTGTTAGAATATGTTTTAATTTTCATGGTGGTCCTGGTAGTTTTGGCTTGTTTCCTTCCTGGCCTGCTGGGATGTCTGATTGGGTTTGGTCTTTACCAGGGTTGGAGGTCTGGACCTTGTGGCAGCTCAGAGCAGGTAGAGAAGTGAACACAGCAGATGTTTGTATTCCCCTTTTGTTGTGTTACCCATCTGTTGTGTTGTCATTTTTATTGTTGTGTTGTCACTTGTGTTGTCTGTTATTATTCACTTCAGAGTCTCCAGTCTACATTGTATATCCTTCAGCAAAGCAGAGAGCTGCTCCCCTCCCATATCCTTCAGGTAATTGTTAATGTAATTCAGCTCTTTTGGGTATGAGGGGTTTGACTTCAGAGCTGAGTTCAGAGAAGCACAGCCTTCCTCTATTATTCCACAGCTTGACAGTCTGGAGAAAGACTATTATGTCACAAATTTACAAATTAATTGTTTAGAATGACTTCCGAGTAGCCTTTATAGATTACATCATTGTAATGTCAACTTTACTTTAGTGCATACTTTTAAAACTGACATTCCAATACATGAAAATAAAATGAATCTTCCTATATAGACCATCAATGTTGTCAGTCAATAGAAATGCTGCAGATGTAAGAGGAGTATTTGTCTGTGTTTGGGGGCTAATTGCCATGACTGTACTTACAGAGCAGTTCTGCAGTTTTTGATCACTGGCAGCAACCCCGGAAGACCTTCCTCAGATGTAGAGTATTTTTTTTTAGGACAAACAGTCAAACACATCAATCTCTTCTCCTGAAGTCAGTAACACAAAGGCCAGAGCTGACCACTGTGCAGGTGTCAGTTCTCTGGAGAGACATCCTGAACTCAGATATCTTCTCCTTGATGTATTGGATATAAAAAGTCTACACAACCCTGTTAAAATGCCAGGTTCTTGTGATGTAATGGAATGAGACAAAGATAAATCATGTCAGAACTTTTTCCACCTTTAATGTGACCTATAACGTGAATAATTCAATAAAAAACAAACTGAAATCTTTGAGGGGGAAAAATAAAAAACTCACAATAACCTGGTTGCATAAGTGTGCACACCCTTAAACTAGTACTTTGTTGAAGCACCTTTTGATTTTATTAAAGCACTCAGTCTTTTTGGATAGGAGTCTATTAGCATGGCACATCTTGACATGACAATATTTGCCTTCTCTTCTTTGCAAAAGCGCTCCACATCTGTCAGATTGCGAGGACATCTCCTGTGCACAGCCCTCTTCAGATCACCCCACAGATGTTCAATTGGATTCAGGTCTGGGCTCTGGTTGGGCCATTCCAAAATGTTAATCTTCTTCTGGTGAAGTCATGCTTTTGTGGATTTGGATGTGTGCTTTGGGTCGTTGTCGTGCTGAAAGGTGAACTTCATCTTCAGCTTTCTAACGGACGCCTGAAGGTTTTGTGGCAAAATGGCCTAGTATTTGGAACTGTTCATACTTCCCTCCACCCTGACTAAGGCCCCGGTTCCAGATGAAGAAAAACAGCCCCAAAGCATGATGCTGCCACCACCATGCTTCACTGTGGGTATGGTGTTCTTTGGGTGATGTGTAGTGTTGTTTTTGCACCAAACATACCTTTTGGAATTATGGTCAAAAAGTTCAACCTTGGTTTCATCAGACCATAACACATTTTCCCACATGCTTTTGGGGGACTTGATGTTTGTTTTTGCAAACTTCAGCCGGGCTTAGATGTTTTTCTTTGTAAGAAAAGGCTTCCGTCTTGCCACCCTACTCCATAGCCCATTCATATGAAGAATACAGGAGATTGTTGTCACATGTAGCACACAGCCAGTACTTGCCAGAAATTCCTGCAATCCCTTTAATGTTGCTGTAGGCCTCTTGGAAGCCTCCCTGACCAGTTTTCTTCTCGTCTTTTCATCAATTTTGGAGGGACGTTCTTGGTAATGTCTCTGTTGTGCCATATTTTCTCCACTTGATGATGACTGTCTTCACTGTGTTCCATGGTATATCTAATGCTTTGGAAATTCTTTTGTACCCTTCTCCTGACTGATATCTTTCAACAATGAGATCCCTCTGCTGCTTTGGAAGCTCTCTGCGGACCATGGCTTTTGCTCTGAGATGCAACTAAGAAAATGTCAGGAAAATTCTACTAGAACAGCTGAACTTTATTTGTGATTAATCAGAGTCACTTTAAATGATGGCAGGTGTGTAATGACTTCTATTTAACATGAGTTTGAATGTTATTGTTTAATTCTGAACACAGCCACATCCCCAGTTATAAGAGGGTGTGCACACTTATGCAACCAGGTAATTGTAAGTTTTTTTTTTTTTCATTTTTCCGCCTCAAAGATTTCAGTTTGTTTTTCAATTGAATTTTTCACATTATAGGTCACATTAAAAGTGGAAAACGTTCTGACATGATTTATCTTTGTCTCATTCTTTTACATAACAAAAACCTGGCATTTTAACAGGGGTGTGTAGACTTTTTATATCCACTGTAATAGTTAATAATAGTTAATAGTCTTCATGGCTCTGTGAGCTGCTTCTGGTCTTTGTCAGTAGACCTTGTAAATGATTTCTGACTTCTGATTTGACTCCAGTCAGACGCCCACAAGGAAGTGGAGGAAAAGGTCCAGGTGTCCTATCTTACTCTGTAAGGCTTTATCCACAGCATTCCTATAAAAATGTGATATCAGACTTGTAGCTGGACTTTCTGAAAAAGTTACTGTCGGTTGATTGTGTTTTGGTAATTTGATTCTTGTTGTTGATGAATGATAGAAAAACATACAGCAGATAGAAACTCCTGAATACTCAGATGGACAAAACAGAACACCTTGTCCTGGTTCAGCCCACATTCCTCTATAAAGATCTGTGTGCAGATTCCTATGTACACTGATGCCTCATTTATATCAATGTCAGACTCTCGCAGGTCTTCTTCATAGAAACTCAGATTGCCTTTCTCCGGCTGTTTCTCCAGTTTCATAATGCTTTTTTTATTCTACTGTGGATTTGTTTCTTCTTTCCCAGGATACTTTTCATTCTTCTGTTTGATATGAAACAACACAAGGTGTGTGTACATCTCAGTCAGAGTCTTGGGCATCTCTTCGCTCTTATGTGTCAGTAGGTGTTCAAGGACTAATGCAGAAATCCAACAGAAGACTGGTATGTGACACATGATGTTGAGGCTCCTTGATGTCTTTATGTGTGAGATGATTCTGCTGGCCAGGACTTCATCACTGAATCTCTTCCTGAAATATTACTCTTACTGTAGGTCATTGAACCCTCTCACCTCTGTCACCTGGTCAACACACCCTGAAGGGATCTGATTGGCTGCTGCAGGTCTGGTAGTTATCCAGAGGAGAGCAGAGTGAAGCAGATTTCCCTTGATGAGGTTTGTCAGCAGCACATCCACTGAGGTTGACTCTGTCACATCACAACAGCTCTTGTTGTTCTTGAAGTCAAGGGGCAGTCGGCACTCATCCAGACCATAAAAGATTAACAGAACTTTGTATTTGTTGTAGATAGAGATTCGTAATTTTTATTGAGAAATGATTGAGTTGAATCAGACAGGGTTTTTCGCCTTTCATCCAATTCAGCTCCCTAAACAGGAGTGAAAATACATACCAGATATCCTGATTGGCTTTTCCTTCAGCCCAGTCTAGAATGAACCTGTGCACAGAGACTGTTTTTCCAATGTCAGCGACTCCCTTTGTCAACACAGTTCTAATAGATTTATCATGTCCAAGTATGGGTTTGAACATGTTGTTACATTTGATTGATGTCTCTGTTCTTGCTTGTTTCCAGTTGCTGTCTCACCTCATGTTCATTATTTACCTCTCTCTTTCCACCCTCTGTAATGTAGAGCTCTGTGCAGATCTTATTTAGAAGTGTTGAATTCCCTTGTTTAGTGATACCCTCAAATACACACTGAAACTTCGTCAGATTTTCAGAGATTTCAGTTTACGTTGGCCAATCACACCAAGCTCATTCAGAAAAAACAGTGAATGTAATCTTTCTTGACAGTACTGTAAGACTGAGTTATAATGTAGTATACAGTATTATAAACTTCTCTGTCCCTTCTCTCTTCTAAGTTATGTTATTCAACACTGAAAAGGTGTTATTAAGTGTTGTCTTTATTTTCATTGAGTTAAACAGCTGCATATGAAATGTTTATCATAATGGAACATTTAACAGAACTCTAACTTTTCTCCACTGTGTCAGGCAGTTCCTTCTGGTTCATGTTCCTCAGGACATGCAGTGTGATCATCAGAGCCCCCTCTTTGGCACTGCTCTCCGGCTCGTCATTTTCAGGGTCCACCACTTTCTTATTCTCCCTCTGACTGTCAAAGCCTTCTGAGAGATCTGAACTCAGCATTGTCTTACACTTTTCAACACCTTCCTCACAAATGTCATGATATTCTGTTCAAGTAACTAAAAGGGGCAGAGTGAAAAATTCCACATCACACTGAATCAAACATAAATAATTATTAGAACAATATCAACAAAATAATTAATGATTGACAGATTAGCTTTAATTGAGATAAACAGAAACGAATGTAGACAAATGTAGATAACAGACCAACCATTGAGAATCCCTGACTCTGATCTCTCCCGTTGGTCTCTGGAGAAAACATTACATGATATCTACACTTCCTCAGTGCTTACAGAAACACACTTTTGTGTTTCCACTTTCATGACAAACAACATTTCATACATTACATTTCAACACTACATCTACACAGAAAGTTCATACACACTCGCATATGCTCTCCTGCATAAATTACCACCATACATTAAATGTCTGCTGACAGACAGAAATACAAACTATCAAATACAGTCTCAGGGATGGTGAACTTTAGAGATATCTTCAATCTCCACTGAGTTAGGTAGATCTGCTTTTGGTTTTTCAGCACCTCACATTTGAAATAAATTCCAACATAATTTTAAACCGAATGAATTGGTGCATCTAGGGCAATTCCAAAGGATTATTTAGGATTTTTCCACAAAGAATGTGTGTTCATTGTGAGTGGTTCAGGGGGGGAACCTGACAAACCCAGGCAGGATTGTGGTATTTATTAATGAGTCCACAACTAAAATACGATCTCCCAACTGTCTTGTCTTTTATGTAGAGATCTTGTAGAAAGCAACAGTACTTGTCCTCACACAGGACGCACAAACAAAATAAGAACAGCAACGAAACTGGTTAATACGAACAGAAAATGTACGGTCTCTTTGCTCTGAGAGAACTGAAGTCTGTTTAATATTCCATCACTTTAAGAAATTGTCCTTAACAGAATCATATCTCAAACAATGACTGGAAGGCTGGCGTTCTTTTATGTCTCCTTCTTTTGTCAAGATCATTCTGCTCTCGTATCCAGCTGCGGGTTCAATACGCCCTTTCCTCTGGCAAGTAACCTAGTTTGTTTTTATAGAGGAGAAGCCGACAATCCATTACTACCCCAGGTGCCCCTGATTGTGTCTGACTGAAGCCTACTAACGTGCTGGGCAGGGCTGCCGCTGGGTCGGAAGCTCCGCCCATCCTCTGAACTGTCACATCATGTTTTGTTTTTTGGCGGGTATGCTCCCCATATGTTTTTTCTTTACAAATTGTGTCAATGCAGGGCTCAACCGCAAAGAGAATTTGGTCTCAGCAAGACCTCCCCTGCTAAAATGAAGGTTAAAAACAAAAAACAACAACAAAAAAGATGCTGCATACAGGTTATGCCTAATTGAAAAAGTGTTGCCCAATATAAGATATTTGGGAAGCCATACCAAACATTTAATTCATTTTTTTTTTTTTTACATATCATCCTTATTAATTTTATAGTCTAGACTATGATCTCTGTCAGCCTAAACATTTCTCATACTACTTTCATATTATAACTACAGATGTACAGTAGTGGGTGTGCCTGCAGAATTTTGGGCGTGATTAAGTAGGTTCACAGTTGGCTACCATTTTGTTTTTAACTAGGCAGTCCAAAAAGTACTTAACATTTAACATTTCAACAGCACAGCTTAGGTTATGCCAAAATCAAAAGTAAGGGGATGAAGAAAATGAAAAATACAGGGCCGAGCATGGGCAGAACTCATGGCTGAGCAGTGCCACATTGACATTGTAGCGCAATAGCTGCCAGTACAACATTTGGTTTGAGCGCAGAACCCTGCTCTGCGCTCAAACCAAATACAGCTCTGGAAAAAATTAAAAGACCACTGCAAAATTATCAGTTTCTCTGGTTTTACTATTCATAGGTATGTTTTTGAGTAAAATGAACATTTTTGTTTCATTCTATGAACTACTGACAACATTACTCCAAAATTCCAAATAAAAATATTGTCATTTAGAGTGTTTATTTGTAGAAAACAACAACTGGTAAAAATAACCAAAAAATATTGTTTTCAGACCTCAAATAATGCAAATAAAACAAATTCATATTCATTTTTCAACAACAAAATACTAATGTTTTAACTTAGGAAGAGTTCAGAAATCAATATTTGGTGGAATCACCCTGACTTTTAATCATAGCTTTCATGTGTCTTGGCATGCTCTACACCAGACTGTCACATTGCTGTTGGGTGACTTTATTGGGTGACAAATCTGCCCGATTCCAGCCTTGCTGAAGCATCCCCAGATCATTACCGATCCTCCATCAAATATCACAGTGGGTGCGAGACACTGTGGCTTGTAGGCCTCTCCAGGTCACCGTCTAACCATTAGACAACCAGGTGTTGGACAAAGCTGAAAATTTGACTTGTCAGAGATGACCTTACTCCATTCCTCTACAGTCCAATCCTTATGGTCTTTTGCAAACTTCAGCCTGGCTCTTCTTTGCTTTTCATTGATGAAGGGCTTTTTTCTAGCTTTGCACGATTTCAGCCCTGCCCCTAAGAACCTGTTTCGAACCGTCCTCGCCGTGCACATCACCCGAACTGGTGTTTGCCATTCTTTTTGTAGGTCACTTGATGTCATCCTACGGTTGTTCAGTGACATTCGAATCTCGGTCAGTGGACAGTCGTTTTCACCCTCTGCCAGTCTTTTTTTACTCAAATTACCTTTGAGGTACTACTTGCACTGTTTTTGCCATCCAGCTGGTCCTATTGCAAGAAGATAGTGATGACCACAGCAGGGGTTTTTATACTTTTACTCGTAAAATTAGATTTGGTTCAGGTAATCACCTAATCAGTACCTTATTAAGTAAAAAGAGGTGTGCCTCTGTTGGAATTTAACAGACACTGGAATGGAATGTCTGTTGTAGAGATGTTTATTTAAGAAAAATTAGGAGTGGGCTCTTAATTTTTTCCGGAGCTGTATGTATGCTCCGCTCCTCACTTAATTTCGTATCCAGAATTCCTAAGGTGTCAGGCCTTATTCAACCCCCGTATATTATTACATTTAGCCACTTTTCCTGCTTTCCTCCTCCCTTTGGCCCCTTTTTTGCAGCTCTATCAATCCTGTGTATGTTTCTAACTAAATTCTGGCTTATATGAAAATCCTAATATTTGCATGCACACAAAATTATTGGGACTAATCAAACTGGCGTACGCAACACACACATGCTTCCGTTTATTAATCAGACTCATACTATACTTCTACATACGTGAACAAGCTCACGGTCTCCGCCCAATGAACATCTACAATTACCAATTTAAGGCAGCCAAATTAGGCCTATTGACTATGTAATTTCAGTAGATACACGAAGCAAGGTGGAGATCAGTCAGAATACTAACAAGAAAATACATTTCCCATAATATGACAAGTAAAAATAAACCAGTAAAATGCAAGATGGCCGCGATAGCTAGAATGTCTGTGGCTGGTCTTTCTGCTTTTCTAATTTGGGCCTGTTTCTATTTTTGAAGTACAGATGTGTTCATAAGTTTGCATACCCTGGCAGAAATTGTGAAATTTTGGCATTGATTTTGAAAATATGACTGATCATGCAAAAAAACTGTCTTTTATTTAAGGATAGTGATCATATGAAGCCATTTATTATCACATAGTTGTTTGGCTTCTTTTTAAATCATAACAGAAATCACCCAAATGGCACTAATCAAATTTTACATCCCCTTTAATGTTTGGCTTAGTTACAGACACACAAGGTGACACAGACAGGTGAAAACGGCAATTAAAGGTGAATTTCCCACACCTGTGACTTTTTAAATTGCAATTAGTGTCTGTGTATAAATAGTCAATTTGTTAGCTCTCACGTGGATGCACTGAGCAGGCTAGATACTGAGCCATGGGGAGCAGAAGAGAACTATCAAAAGACCTGCATAACAAGGTCATGGAACTTTATAAAGATGGAAAAGGATATAAATAGATATCCAAAGCCTTGCAAATGCCAGTCGGTACTGTTCAATCACTGATTAAGAAGTGGAAAATTCTGGGATCTCTTGATACCAAGCCAAGGTCAGGAAGACCAAGAAAGATTTCAGCTAAAACTGCCAGAAAAATTATTCGGGATATAAAGAAAACCCCACAGGTAACCTCAGGAGAAATACAGGCTGCTCTGGAAAAAGACAGTGTAGTTGTTTCGAGGAGCACAATATGACGATACTTGAATCAAAATATGACAGAATTCGGGAAATGGGTCCTATCGCAAAATTTGAGTTTTGCTTTTTTTTTTTTATTATTTATAAAGGTCCAGATTCACGGACCTTTATAGGAATGTAGGAATGTTTCGCGGCAGACGGAATAATCCTCTGATTACATACAGTGAGGGAAAAAAGTATTTGATCCCCTGCTGATTTTGTACGTTTGCCCTCTGACAAAGAAATGATCAGTCTATAATTTTAATGGTAGGTTTATTTGAACAGTGAGAGACAGAATAACAACAAAAAAATCCAGAAAAACGCATGTCAAAAATGTTATAAATTGATTCGCATTTTAATGAGTGAAATAAGTATTCGACCCCTCTGCAAAATATGACTTAAGCCGCGTTTCCACCAAAAAGTACCCGGAACTTTGAGTCTCAGGAACTGCTATTCAAGGAACTGAAGGGTTCCTTCAGCCCATTGTTGTGTGCGTTTCCACCGCGGTCTAAAGACCCGCGAAGATTAGGCTAATTAGTCTGCTGATGTATGTTCTTGCTCTGAGGTATGCACCATATGATATACAAAGCGACGGACAGACATCTTTATTATTTATGCGACACTGCAACCATGGAAGAGATTCAAGTTGTGTTGCTGCTGATCACGATTTATTGGTTTGCAAATGCGGTGATTGAGTCAACGGTGGAAAAGAGATGAGCAGTAGTAGCATAACGGATTCAAAATGCCCGAAATGGTAGATGTAAAGCAAGTGACCAGATTTTACGAGTTAGATGAGATGACTGAGACGGATTTGCGCCATCGTGCACAAAGAACAAGAATGGTAAGATTTTAGTAGGCATATATATACGGTTAAGTAGATCACAATTGGAAATAATGATTTTGTAAACTACATCGACTTATTTTTGGCACCTTTTTGTGTGTGTTTCAGATATGCGTGTACTACAGAATGCGTCGTGTTTCGCCATCCATTTGGGTACACAATAGAACAACGGAGTGGTGGGAGACCGTGGTTCCAACTTTCACCGAGGCCCAGTGGATAAAGAATTTCCGTATGTCTAAGGACACGTTTCTGTACCTGTGCCGTCGATTGCAACCAAAATTGGGGAGACGTGCCACAAACTACTGCTGTTGTGTACCCATTCAAAAAAGAATTGCCATTGCACTGTGGAAACTTGCAACCAACTCAGAGTACAGGAGCATTTCTCATTCGTTTAGAGTCGGCATTACTACGGTATGTCACTGTGTACACAATTTCTGCTCCTCTGTTGAGAATGTACTCATGGCAGAAGTTATTGAGTGCCCAAACAGTGAGAAGTTAAAGGAAATGGTGACATATTTTGAACACAGATGGGGGTTGCCACAATGTGTAGGTGTAATTGATGGATCACACATCCCCATTCTGGGACCACAGGAATACCACACCGAGTATTTCAACCGCAAGGGCTTGATATGGGTTTGCTGCTCCCTGATTGGAACATTTGTGGACATGATGTGGGGTACTATGTCCTAGGTGACGCAGCCTATCCTTTGAAAAGCTGGCTGATGAAACCTTTCACAGACAATGGACGATTGACATCCCAACAACTTGTGTACAACCACAAAACAAGCAGAGCCCAGGTGGTGGTTGAGAACGCTTTTGGCAGACAGAAGGGCAGATGGAGGTGCTTGTTAAAACGAAATGACTGCAACATACACAAGGTGAAATCCATGGTGATCACATGTTGTGTTCTGCATAACCTCTGTGAAATGAATGGTGATGAGTACAGAGAAGAATGGGGTGTCTCTGGATTAAACCAGCCTGATGGGGCACTGCCACCCACTCTAGGCCGAGGGGCTAGACGCACGTACAAGTCTAATGAGGTTTCTCAACACATTGTGAAGTGTCAGATTACTGCTTAGAGCTGAAGATGTCAGTTACAAAAACATTTTTATTTCAAAAACTTGTGATTACCATTTCTCCATTTAATGTCAAGTAAATGGTTTAAAGATTGAAATAATCAATTATTAACTGTCTAACTACTGCGTAAGTCAGTCTGTATACACCAGTTTTTTTGTTTATCTGGTGTGATTTAATAAATATTTCATTACTAAGCAAGACAATGTGTGGGCATTCTTGTTTTCACATATACACAAACAGCCACCATACACATGTATTTGGTTTCACAACTTTTTATTTATCCACAGAAATGTAGGTGCATAATACAAATGTGCAAAAAGCAGGTACAAATAACAACTAGAGGGGTTAGGGGCACACTAGATCAGTGGTGGGGCTGTTGTCGTGGAAAAATTTATCTTTTCTCCAAAAAGGATGCAACAACTCAAAAAGATGCAATAACTCAGGAGTTTGTGGATTCAAATTAGAATTTTAATGAGCAATCATAAAAGCCGAGTCGACCTGCAGGAACAACTGTCTTGCCAACTCAGGACACACACATTTATACAGTGTTATCTTGCATAACCTTTCTGGCCATCCCCTTATGGTAATTCCTGGGTGGATCTTTCTCCCCATCCACCACATTGTTTCGCAACCTTCCAAGATCCGTTCCTTGTTAAATATTGGTGGCGCAGACCTCAGAAACTTAATAGAGCCATTAGGGCCCTTATATTCATTGTTACTTGATTACTGTGCTTATTACCCATACATCATTATACAATTACCATATTGGTTATTATAACATTGATAATTGATGATTATGATTATACTGTTACATGTATGTTGATTATACTGATACATTCATAAAGGGTGAGAATTCAGAGAGTTCAGAAGCACTCCTATGACAAACCTTTATATATTATGTGTTCTATGTCCTCTATATCTTCTATGTTTATATTCTATATATTCCCCCCTTTGGGGCTTCCCTTGACCTGGGAGTGGTAAGTGAGGAGGGGAACTTTGTCCTGGCAAAAAGAGCAGAAATGAACTCCATCAGCTAAAAACAATCCCCTCTGTCAATCACCATCCCAGAGGGATAGGAAGCCAAACCTCTCCCTCCCTTTTGACTGGGAGGAAGTAAAAGACTTCCCAACCCTATTGATTAATCAATTAAACATGAGTGTAAGCATGTGCAACTTTTTTCCAAAGCCTTGCAATTGTGTTGTCTCAGATGACTATGCATATAAATGGTATACATGAGATATAGAGAAAAATCAGCACATCAATCACTTGTAATCAGGAACATATAGAGTATATAAGAGTAATAAAACCTGTAATAAAGCCATCATCTCAAACCATTAATATCCTTGTACTAAATTGGCTACCAGCCACCTAGATGCCTTTAACCTTCTTTATATTGGAGCACAATCTTTTTCAGCACATAAAGGGCAATCCCCCCTTTAACATAATGCGCAATCATAAGGTTCTGGGTAATGATAATGTCCATCTCCAACACTCTTCATTCGATAACCCTTACTACAATATCGGCACCAGGTTTCTCTGTAGGGGCAAGGGTAGTGTTTCGGGCCTAGTCAATCTTGAAGCTCCATCTCCTCATAGCCCTGATTAATCACACTCCCATCCGTAATTGAACCATTGCATATGTCACCATTCATGATTGGGGCTATCACAGCAACGTTGCTTGCTGAAATGGAATTCTGATGATAATATTCCTAGTAAGCCCACCCAGCTCCTTGTTTGAGCGACCATTCACATTCCGGATTTCCGTACGGGCAGTTCAAAGGCCCTCCTTTGACGTTGCAGGGGTGTCCATGCTTATCCATGTAGTGTCCGGGATGACCCTGTAGAGGAATAACTTCGTGGTCATTAGCAGCAGAGTCCATACCTCTTAAAGGCATCTGGGATACAACAGTCTTGGTCAAAAATGATCTAAGGAGAGGAACTACACAGCATGCCACCACTGCCAACACCACTAATACTATCCCTATCACAATCCCTACTTTGGTTAATATCGCACGCCATTGTCCTAGTGACATCTCCAACCAATCCCAAGTGTGAGCGTCCGAGCCTGCATTATCCTTCACCTTCTTTCTCAGCTGCTTGAGCTTGAGCATAGCTTGGGTAAAGGAACCATCCGGGCCCAGTTGTTTGGAATGAAAGTACACCACTGTTCTCCAAACATTACACAAACTCCACCTTTTTCTGCTAAAATCCAGTCTAGTGCCTGCCTATTCTGCTATGTCATCTTACTCGTATCTTGCAGTTGCTCACCCAGGGCTGTCAAAGCCGCATCTGTATAATTGATAAATCGCTGCTGATTGTAATATATGTAATTGATCCATTCCGCATTTTTGGCTGGTGCTATCCATGGAATTATTGATTTAAAACCTGCACTAATTTCACTCCTTGCCTTAAACTCATTGGGTATCCCTTTTGGCTGCCCTATTGCATCGATGATAACCTGCGGATCTGGTATGTAAGACCTCTTAATCCGTGACCTTACTGGTTCCTCCTCGGGCGGCTGTATATCATTCGTTTGTACCTGGATGTGAGGTATTATGGTCACATCTTGGGCCACCCTGACTCTAGCGCATGTCCCTGACCAACTACCTGGTAATACTGAGCGCAACTGTCTTCCTCCACACATCCAAAATATATCTGCAATAGCCTGATCCTAATCCAAATAGATGCTCTGTGTTCCTGCCCTCTGGAACAGAGTAAAGCCATTTCCAGTTTAAACCATAGATATCTCACCTCTGTCCAAAACTACAGTCATTTTACATTTTGGAAAATGTCCAACATCTACAGTTCCTCTTGCCTGAAAATACTTGTCTACCCAATATCCTCAAACCTGGCGCTGGAAGAGTAACCTCTGCCTTTTCTGAACTAATCCTTACCCTCTAATGCCTCACACTCTGATGTTATGGAGAAGTTATACTTCTTCATTTCCGCTTGGCCAAACTAAACTCGTTACAAAGCACGGTAGCTATCATCATCAACCCCTGCCCGCCACAACCCAAATTTTTAATCTAAACAGTCTTCCCAACCTTTCTCGATGGGCATCACTACCATACCTCCATGTCCTGCTCTTGAACACACTAAACAATTATCTACCTCATGTTGGTTAGCCGTATACTGAGCCCATCTGTACTAGTCATATTTTTCAGCTGCTTCCATATGGTCCCTTTCAACTTCTTCTGCTGATTCTACGGTGGTGACCGGGTATGGTACTGTCATTGCTGTGGCTGCGGAGGCCTGTGCTGGTGCTAGAACCTCATCTTCCTTCATGGGCACCACCACAAGCAGTTGTACTACAGGTGCTGGTCATATAATTAGAATATCATCAAAAAGTTGATTTATTTCAAGAATTCCATTCAAAAAGTGAAACTTGGATATTATATTCATTCATTACACACAGACTGATATATTTCAAATGTTTATATCATTTAATTGTGATGATTAAAACTGATAACTAATGAAAATCCCAAATTCAGTATCTCCGAAAATTAGAATATTACTTGAGACCAATACAAAAAAAGGATTTTTAGAAATGTTGGCCAACTAAAAAGTATGAACATGAAAAGTATGAGCATGTGCAGCACTCAATACATAGTTGGGGCTCCTTTTGCCTGAATTACTGCAGCAATGCGGCGTGGCATGGAGTCGATCAGTCTGTGGCACTGCTCAGGTGTTATGAGAGCCCAGGTTGATCTGATAGTGGCCTTCAGCTCTTCTGCATTGTTGGGTCTGGCATATCGCATCTTCCTCTTCACAATTCCCCATAGATTTTCTATAGGGTTAAGGTCAGGCGAGTTTGCTGGCCAATTAAGGACAGGGATACCATGGTCCTTAAACCAGGTACTGGTAGCTTTGGCACTGTGTGCAGGTGCCAAGTCCTGTTGGAAAATGAAATCTGCATCTCCATAAAGTTGGTCAGCAGCAGGAAGCATGA
>JACXGI010007199.1:0-38432 GCA_016801175.1 Esox masquinongy
TCATGTGACAACACTGAAGAAATGACACTTTGCTACAATGTAAAGTAGTGAGTGTACAGCTTGTATAACAGTGTAAATTTGCTGTCCCCTCAAAATAACTCAACACACAGCCATTAATGTCTAAACCGCTGGCAACAAAAGTGAGTACACCCCTAAGTGAAAATGTCCAAACTGGGCCCAATTAGCCATTTTCCCTCACTGGTTTCATGTGACTCGTTAGTGTTACAAGGTCTCAGGTGTGAATGGGGAGCAGGTGTGTTAAATTTGGCGTTATCGCTCTAACACTCCCTCATACTGGTCACTGGAAGTTCAACATGACACCTCATGGCAAAGAACTCTCTGAGGATCTGAAAAAAAGAATTGTTGCTCTACATAAAGATGGCCTAGGCTATAAGAAGATTGCCAAGACCCTGAAACTGAGCTGCAGCACAGTGGCCAAGACCATACAGCGATTTAACAGGACAGGTTCCACTCAGAACAGGCCTCGCCATGGTCGACCAAAGAAGTTGAGTGCACGTGCTCAGCGTCATATCCAGAAGTTGTCTTTGGGAAATAGACGTATGAGTGCTGCCAGCATTGCTGCAGAGGTTGAAGGGGTGGGGGGTCAGCCTGTCAGTACTCAGACCATACGCCGCACACTGCATCAAATTGGTCTGCATGGCTGTCGTCCCAGAAGGAAGCCTCTTCTAAAGATGATGCACAAGAAAGCCTGCAAACAGTTTGCTGAAGACAAGCAGACTAAGGACATGGATTACTGGAACCATGTCCTGTGGTCTGATAAGACCAAGATACATTTATTTGGTTCAGATGGTGTCAAGCGTGTGGCGGCAACCAGGTGAGGAGTACAAAGACAAGTGTGTCTTGCCTACAGTCAAGCATGGTGGTGGGAGTGTCATGGTCTGGGGCTGCATAAGTGCTGCCGGCACTGGGGAGCTACAGTTCATTGAGGGAACCATGAATGCAAACATGTACTGTGACATACTGAAGCAGAGCATGATCCCCTCCCTTCGGAGACTGGGCCGCAGGGCAGTATTCCAACATGATAACGACCCCAAACACACCTCCAAGATAACCACTGCCTTGCTAAAGAAGCTGAGGGTAAAGGTGATGGACTAGCCAAGCATGTCTCCAGATCTAAACCCTATTGAGCATCTGCGGGGCATCCTCAAATGGAAGGTGGAACAGCGCAAAGTCTCTAACATCCACCAGCTCCGTGATGTCGTCATGGAGGAGTGGAAGAGGACTCCAGTGGCAACCTGTGAAGCTCTGGTGAACTCCATGCCCAAGAGGGTTAAGGCAGTGCTGAAAAATAATGGTGGCCACACAAAATATTGACACTTCGGGCCCAATTTGGACATTTTCACTTAGGGGTGTACTCACTTTTGTTGCCAGCGGTTTAGACATTAATGGCTGTGTGTTGTGTTATTTTGAGGGGACAGCAAATTTACACTGTTATACAAGCTGTACACTCATTACTTTACATTGTAGCAAAGTGTCATTTCTTCAGTGTTGTAACATGAAAAGATATAATCAAATATTTACAAAAATGTGAGGGGTGCACTCACTTTTGTGAGATACTGTACATTGCTCAAAAAAATTGAAAAAAAAGGAAACACGTAACCATCACAGTATAACACCAAGTCAATCAAACTTCAGGAATATCAATCTGTCCAGTTAGGAAGCATAAGCGATTGTGAATCAATATCACCTGTTTTTGTGCAAATGAAAGTGACAACAGGTGCACTGGAAAGGCAACAGCAAGACAACCCCAAAAAAGGGAAAGGTTTTGCAGGTGGTGGCCACAGACAATTGCTCACTCCTTATTCTTCCTGACTGATTCTTCTGCAGTTTTGCTAATATCCTTGTCACTACTAGTAGCATGAGGCGGTAACGGCAGCCAATTCAGGTTGCACAGGTAGTCCAGCTCCTCCAGGATTGCGCATCCATATGTGCCGTCGCAAGAAGGTTTGCAGTGACTCCCAGTACAGTCTCAAGAGTGTGGAGGAGATACCAGGAGAAGGGCGGTATCTCCTCCACACTCTTGAGACTGTTCTGGGAGTCATATCCTTGCAGGGTCACACAGACCCTTGGCAGCTGGAATCGTCAGGTATCAATTAAGTTTAAACAGAGCAGGAGACAAGGAAAATTTAGAGAGTGCATTCCTTAGGTTTACAAGGATTTACAGTGTAGAAAGGATTTACAGTGGAGAAAGAGAACTGACCCTACTCCCCCGGCACAATAGTATAGCAGCATAAAACCTTGGGGCTGAGACGGGGGTCCAGTGACACTGTGGTCCTATCCGGGGGAGGCCCTGGACAGGGCCCAACAAGAAGGAAGTCAATCCACCCACATTGTCAAGCATCAACCAAAGGGACACCAACCAACCGCAATCACCCTGAAATGGAGGCAGAGTATTGTTGTGCAATTGGGAGTTCACACCAATTGCACAATGGGCGCAACGGAAAGACAACAACAAGCCAGTGACTCTGCCCCCGAATGGTATTGGAGAGAGGGCATCCCAGTGGCGATGAGAGCCCACCTGGCAAGACAGCAAGGGTGGACAGAATCAAGCCTTACCAACGGTACCCGGACTGCTGTTAGGTACCGAGATGAAATCCTCAGACCCATTGTCAGACCTTACACTGGTGCAGTGGGCCCAGGGTTCCTCCTGGTGCAGAACAATGCACGGCCTCATGTGGCTAGAGTGTGTAGGCAGTTCTTCCCCAGACCTGAATCCAACTGACAACCTCTGGGACGCTATGTACTGGTGCATCCGACACCGCCAATTAGCACCACAGACTGTCCAGGAGCTCACTGATGCCCTGATCCAGATCTGGGAGAAGATCCCCCAGGACCCCATCCGCCATCTCATCAGGAGCATGCCCAGACATCGTTGGGAGTGCATACAGCCCTAAATCCAGCCCTAAATCGGTTGGTGATTTTGATTTCCATTGACTGTTGTTATGTCATTTTGTTCCCAACGAATTACACAATGTACAGCAAAGATTTTGATCTTTAACATATTTTGTTTGTCCCAATGTGTGTTTTAGGTGTTCCCTAAATGTTTTTGTGCAGTGTATATTCAGGAATAGTATAATGTACATTCATAAAAAGACAATGTATTTATCTTATCATATATATTTTGTAATTATTGTGCTTATTTTGTTATTAGAACATACAAAACAATACCTTTTATCTGATTGAATTGGATTTGTTGAAATTAGAAGCATTATCTGAAGCCAAATTGGTATCGGCCTATTGTGTTGAATATGAGCTATCGGTTTCGACCAAGAATGTTCTTATCGGGGTGTCCCAAGTTATTTCAATGGAGCACGTTGATTCTTTTGGCAACTCAGTGCAGCGATTTTGGCGCACTAAGGTAGCATTTTGTTAGCTCAAAAATAATATCAAATCACATAACTATTCCACTGACAGGTGTGGCCTACGATAATTACATAGGCGCACCTTGTGTTGGGAACAGTAAAAGGCTCTACTGTACAGTCAAATGTGTAGGCCATCTCAAATGTCGTTTTAAGGAAGTTGAGAGTATATCCAAACAGCCTCACAACTGCAGACCATCTATACTCAGTCCAATTCAGGACTGAGTATGGGTTATCCAAATATATCAAAATATGGGTTCTTCACTAGCAAGATCATCTGAGGCCATCATTCAGAAAGCTGATGAGATTGTGAGTTTGCAGAACTGAAGAATTTAACAGTCTGTCAAAAACTCTCAAAAAAGCTAATCGGCATTACGGTCATCCTCAGCAGGATTTTGACCTGACTGCAGATCTGTGTTGTAACAGACTTCAGAGGGCAAATGGCACCTCTGATGGCCACACAACAGAAGTGTGCTCTTCAGGGACAACTCCTGGTTTCAGCTGTATGCCTGGAATATTTAAAAAAAACAAAAAACATTCAAATTGTTGCATGTTGCGTTTATATTCTTGTTCAATACAAATTCAAATAAATATAAACTTAAAAAGTTCCCTATGCTGAAAGGCAAAATGTATACAATTGCAGGAAATTACCTTGAAAACGGAAATTAATTCTCACTTGCCAAGTCATGATTTTTAATTGTCATTCACAGGACCCAAGACATGGTTCCTTTAGCCATGCACTACTGATGTCATTGTTAAATTGTTTTTTGATATTAATCTTACTCGAATTTGGCTGTGATACATTTTCTGATTTACTTCTGTAACGTTGCAGATGGAGGCAGGACACAGCTCCAGGGAGAATGGAGGACTTTAATAAAAGAACTAAAATGTAACAAAACAAAACATAAAAAATGAAACAGAACATAGTACAGAGGAACGAAATACAAACAACGGCCCTCATTCATGAAACCTTCTCAGAAATTATCTCAGATTTGAACGTGGGGAGAGACTTATGATCATCTCCAAGTGTGATTTACGGAACTGTCGCACCTCTTTGAAATGAGCGGAGATGTCATCGCAGATGATACATCTGATAAAGCCGTGGAAGTGAGAACGTGTGCACCTGTCTTATTTACATATGACATACCCATAATTTTTGGGTGTGGCGATCATCAACCTATGAATTGACAGCTTTCAGCATAAATTATTTAACCATTCGTCATTCTCCATGACAAAATCAGCGGAAGTTACGGAACACTCTTTTGCGTCTCAGCCCGTTGCCGAAACCCTTTAAAAAGCTAGCTCTGCCATCATTAGGGTAACGGCTTGACCCAGAACCACTGGTTTATTAAAACTCTCACTAGTAAATTTAAGACTTGTTAGCTAATCAAGATGCCAGCCACCGAAATTATAATGACCATTTATGATCTCGATATGTCCGAGTTTATTTGTCTAGCGCATTAGATACACAAATTCAAGTCAAACCTTACTAACGCACAAACAACAGAAATAAGAGATAGAAAATGCAGAATAACGTGAATGAAATAAATAATATATTAATACAGTAGTGATACAATATATTGTGGTACGTTGTATATGTTATATTCCTCGTCATCTTATTTCATTGTTATAATTGTGGTTGTTGTTACTGAGGCTGTTACGATATTTTTTTCATGATAATGGTCTTATTACAAATCAAGCATCCTTATTTTTTGACGTTGGTTTACACGGTCTGCGACCAGACGTGATTTTGATCGTGAGGATATGACAAAGATAATACTGATGAATACCAGCTCTGTCGGTGAAATGATGGTACGATCACTATAAGATCACATTTGATCATACACACGTTTCATGAATCAGGGCCAATACCTGAACAGAAACATGAGGGAAGAAGGAACTTAAATATGGACTGTGATCAGGAACACAGGTGAGGGCAATTACTACAAAGAAATGTTGTCCTTCTCCAAATGAGGGAGAGGGTGTTGGGGTTTCACTGGAACAGCACAACAACAGTTATTGTTTATTTTATGAACAGGGGGACAGTTTCACTCTGTACAACATTCTATTACCTCCATTTCCTCAGAACAAGCACAAGCAAAAGAACAATATCTAATCCTGCAAAACGTGACATCAAAACAAGGGTCTGCCAGACCGTGTGCAGCTTGCCTAAATACTGAATAGAGATCTTACTGACACACCAGCATGGAAAGGTAATCCAAGATGACTTCAAAAATCTAAACATTAACGCAGCGAACAATCCATTTTTGGTACTACAATAAAGTGCAAACTCCATGGACTGCCATGATTGCCATGTTGTACAATGCAATTTTTCAAACTTACCTTTGGTGTTGTCAGACTGAAGTTCTACATTATGCAAAGGACTTACATGTTTGCACTTCTCAACACCTTGAACTAACACATTGTCACAAGGTTGTAAAGTGTCAGACAAAGGCAAAACACCCTCCATATTGGATTGTGTATCTCGCAGTATCTTCACAGGCGGCCTAAAGACATCTCCCCTCTGCAAAGACACAAACTGATCTGAGACAAACGGTGTATACACATTGTTTAGGAGTATCTGGTTGGGTAACACATAACTTACTCTAAATATTTCTGTTAAAATTTAGGACACTGTGGGCAAACAAATAGGTCTGGAGAAGTCAGGTAGGGCCAAGGTCAGGTCAGGAGCAGGTTTATTTATGATTGTCTTGTCAATACCCCTCAATCAACTTGGTTTCAATAAAACAAATAGGGTGTGTCCATTATGGAGAAAAGAATCGACTGACTAAGTCGATCATTCCAGAGTCAAATCTCAGTCAACGAAAACAAATCTTCATTGGGGACAGCCCTATTAGCAATAGAACAAACTTCTAAACTACGCCCACCTTAACCCAGGTTGCAAATTATTATAGGACATTTTTGAACAGTGCAAACAATAGTAATTGTGTGATGTTGGTGGGTATTCAGGACTGTGGCTCAAACAAAATAAGTACTAATGTGCTTGCTGAAGTGCCTAACCGGTGTATTTGCACCTTGCATTGTAGCCTCTGTAGCTCAGTTAGTGAAGTCTTCCACAGACCGTAGTGCCTGTCAAATTCATGCCCACTTCCTGAAGAGTTTCCTAATCTGCCTGACAGGTTTTATTTTTATTACTTCATTATGGTGAGCATTCATTAGTCATCAAATGTAGAGGACCTCATTGGTCCACCAAGCAGTTTACCACTTTCTTAAAGTACCAAACAGCCCAAAAACATCCAAACAGCCATGTGACATGTCAGTGCACCAACATTTTGAATTCACCTAATCATGTGAAAACAACATATCTGAGTCAACACAACAAGGTTAGGTTCAGTGCTATAGTGTAACTCAGGCATTGAAAAACATTCCATATAAAGCCATTCAGTTACTTGCCACCAGCAGACATCAGAAAAGGATCAAACCATGAATGCTGAAACTCAGTTCTCTTCCTTAACTATCACCAAAGGCAAAGAAAATCCAGGTAAAAATATATATCAGAGTATGTCCACAGATCCAGTTATATTTCCCAGGTGGAGATCTCATACACCACAGACAGAGAAAATGCATTATTTTAATTTTCTCATTGTGATGTAAATGTATTACATAATTTTGCAAATGCCAATATAATTTAATCTTCAGATCTTTTTTAATGATTTTAATGGTGATTAAATTGCCAAGAGCTCCCTAATGGAGAATAGGGGGGGAAAAAATCTAATATGAACATTTCCCTTTGTGGACTGAAAGGATTTTATTTCCGTCACCATATGCTTGCATGGGTAGGAGTCTCTCGTCTTTAATGAGCATCATAATCTAAACAAAGACAAATAATTACAACTTTCAATGAGCGTCTGAGAAAAGGCTGATGTTGTTTATTTAGAGCTAAACCAAAACTCAACAGTAGAAAACAAAAAACAAATAAACTGCAATGGATCATTTGACAAATGAACGTGGTCGTGTTCAGTATTCGTCTGGCGACTCAAATGGAAATCTTATGCACTATCGTTACATAAATACACTGCTCAAAAAATTAAGGGAACACTTCAATCACACATCGGGTCTCGATGAACAAAATGTATGAAAGATCAAAATCTTTACGGTACATTGTGTAATTCGTTGAAAACAAAGTGATGTAACAACGGTCAATGGAAAACAAAATCACCAACCGACTGAGGGCTGGATTCAAACTCACACTGAAAATCAAAGTAAACCATTGAAATCACAGGCTGTTCCAATTTGCGTGAATTTCATCACAGCAACTTATAATGTGATTCAGTAGTGTGTATTGCCCCCATGCGCCTGTATGCACTCCCGACAACGTCTGGGCATGCTCCTGATGAGACGGTGAATGGTGTCCTGGGGGATCTCCTCCCAAACGTGGGTCAGGGAATCAGTGAGCTCCTGGACAGTCTGCAGTGCTACTTGGCGGCGTTGGATGTACCGATACATAACGTCCCAGAGGTTCTCAATGGAATTCAGTTCTGGGGAACATGAGGGCCAGTCAATGGCATCAATGCCTTCGTCATCCAGGGACTGCCTACACACTATGGTCACATGAGGCCAGGCATTCTCCAGTACCAGGAAGAACCCATGGGCCCACTGCACCAGCGTAAGGTCTGATGATGGGTCTGAGGATTTCATCCTGGTACCTAACAGCAGTCAGGGTACCATTGGCTAGCACGTGGAGGTCTGTGCGACCCTCCAAGGATATGCCTCCCCAGACCCTCACTGACCCACCGCCAAACTGGTCATGCTGGATGATGTTGCAGGAAGCATAACGTTCACCACGGCGTCTCCAGACTCTTTCATGTCTGTCACGTGCTCACTGTGAACCTGCTCTCATCTGTGAAGAGAACAGGGCATCAATGGCGGCCCTGAAAATTCTGGTGTTCTCTGGCGAATGCCTTTCGAGCTGCACAGTGCTGGGCTGTAAGCACAGGTCTCACTAGAGGACGTTGGGCCCTCATGCCACCCTCTAGGAGTCCGTTTCTGACAGTTTCTGACAATGGTCTATGGCCACCACCTGCAAAACCATTCAATTTTTGGGTGTTGTCTTGCTGTTGCCTCTCTAGTGCACCAGTGTCACTTTCATTTGCACCACAACACGTGACACTGATTCACAATCGCTTATGCTTCCAATCTGGACAGATTGATATCACTGAAGTTTAAATGGTGTTATACTGTGATTATTACGTGTTCCCTTATCAAAGCCAATTTTCCCACATGTGTTCTGGCCCAACCCAGCGCTTTGTGGAATCAATCCCACAGGGAAGTGTTCAGGTTAAAAGGCAGCAGGGCCTATTGGTTAAAGCATCTGATCAGTAGTCAAAAGGTTTCTAGATTGAATCCCTGACATAACAAGGTAAAAAATGATCGAGTTGTTCTGTCCTTGAGCCAGGCAGTTAACCTTAATTGCTCCCAAATGAAAAATGAGAATGTGTGTCTGCTCATACTTACAAATACCAGTAAAGAAAACTACTTTCTGTTGGCTTGGTTTAGCTTTTGGCCTGGAGCAAGCAGTTTTGGTAACAAGGAAAGTCCAGCAAGGCATACTGAAGCAAAATACTGCAGTAGAAAATAAAAAAAGACATTTCCTATTAGACACATGGGATGTCTCTCCATGTGGAATATTTGAATTACATCATGCTTCATTTAAAACAAATGACTAATTTACTTTTTGTTGTGTAAACCAGTTTTAAATAGCTGTACAAACTAAGACGCCTGAACTGAATTGCAAGAAAGCCAGGATGAGGTTTGAATCAACTGAAATATTTTGATAACAGACAACTAGTCTTATTTGTTGTACAATACGGGGAGGAAAAAATATGAGAGCGATAACAAGAAGGTTGTGAGAAACGAGAAGAAGTAATTTGTTGAGCCATCTGCATACACTGCACAGTTGGTCATCCATGTGGAGCTAGTCATTACAACATTAACACACATAAACACTTAATTTCTTAAATTAAATGTTTATGAAATGAGATCAATTACTGTCTGTTAACCAAATCATTTGAGAAGTATTGTGTCCCCCAAGAACCTTTGTGAAAATGTGTGATGTAGAAGATTCATAATTGCGTTCCCAAAAGGGGTCAGATGAACATTTATTCTGCATCCACAAACCCTTTGGATCAACAAGAATCATTCACAATAAATCCCTCATTTGGCCTTCCTTAAGAGGAACTCAAGAGCCTACAGAACATCCTGGAGAATCCACAACATATGATATTGAGAGTCCTGGTACCAACAGTATTTAAATGTTCCAAGGGCTTCAAATGGCCATTGAAATTGTTGAATAATTGAAGGAAAATATTGGCCAGCCGTCAATGGCGGGGCCTGAGTGCCAGGAAGTGGCTACGCCATGTGCTGAGCCCGTGCAGTCAGGCTGCACTGTCCAATAAGCAATAATGTGTCCCTGGATGCTAGACTCATCTGACCACAGCAGACACGATGGTGGCAGATTATTGAGTGAGACATGCAAGGGCTGTATCCCAAATGGTACCCTATTGCCTGAAAAGGTCATGCACTGAATGGCAACCGTCTTACATCCAAAAGTTACTTAAAAAACAGTTTAGTTTACAGGCTTTTTACATTTACATCCTGAGATATTTTCAGTTTAAATTCAATAACAACCTTAATATTAAATATAGAAGAGTTAACGTGACGTGGACCACAGCTGTCTATCGCTCCATACCAACAAGTCTAATATTTAGGTACCAGTACCTATTCTAAAACATGACGGTCCAGAACATCCTACTGGCACTTGTTTTGCTTATTACCAACCTAGATTCACACAATGGCAAAACATAGTCGATCAAAGCCGAAAAAATAAAGGATCTGAGAGCAATAAAGAGAGGGCATTCACATTGTGATTCCACTTTTTCTATGCTCCGTCTAAAACTAACCCGGCCTATGTGTGACAGTACACTTCAGTATTATGATGCACTGTTCCAAGTTTGGGAAATTGTGAATCTCTTTCAAGTCCTCCATCCGCTGTCTATGTTACAAATCCCTGAATGACAAAGCCAGAGGTCCCTCCCCTCTTATCTTCTCCAATGGGTCTAAAAAAAGACTTAGGAGTACAGTATACAACTGAGATTTCCCCTGGGTGTGTGCACATTGTGTATTTGTGTCAGTGTGCAAGTGGGCTGTTGCCTGAGGACAGAGAGCGGGAAAGAAATAATCCAGCATATAAAATAATGATAGGCAACAGACTAACTAGATAGCTTGTAGCATGGCTAGTTATCTTGCTGGTGTATTTGTTTTGCAAATGTATACAAACAAATCAAAAGAATTGCCTTAAGTAGCCAGCCTACCTATCATTCATTCATAGAATTAGGGAATATTTGGTTGGAGGTTACAATATTTGTTATCAAGGGTGGCCAACCATACAGCCAAAAAGCTATTGAGTTTGCAAACCTCTGCTCAAGCCACACTAATCATTTTGTAGCTACTGCACAATATCTAGAAAAATTGAGCTGAAATGTAAGGCTAGATGCATGCAGACCCAGCAGCTCTCGAGCTGGGCCGATATGGGCTAATATGTTTTATACAGTTGCCTATACACTTAGCCACCCCCCCCCCACTATCTTAAGAGCATAGCAGAAGGAAATAAGAATAAGGGATTACAGACCAGCTAATTGACTATCATTTTACAGGTGTCACTACCCAAAATCTTACATATCAAAAATTATGTAAGTATGTAAAATAAGTATCCTATCATTTTGGAAAATGTTTTGAGGGGTTAGTAATCGAATATGGCTGCCTTGCCTGTGAGGTCAATTAAGGTAGAAAGATGGACAGTGTGCTCCTTCCAGGGCATGAGGATTCTAGTTTAGAATTGCTGGTACAGTCAGCAGTGCGATATAAGATTCTTGAAAGACCAAAAATAATGAGGGTTACTAAAATGGTCACAACCAAGACATTTAATACCAACAAGATATATTTAGGTATTATGTGTGCCATTATGGCATCGGTGAAAGCATGTGTCATACCATTCTGATATTGAATGTGCCATGCTCTCTACACTAAGCTATAGAGGACCAGCACATGAGTATTGGACAAGTACACAGTTTGTGGAAAAAGAAGAATTGAATACTGAGGTTGTCAGCAGGTGGGCTCCAACCCTCCAACAGCCTAAACATTAACATCTAGATTTCTATGTGACACACTTGACTGTGCTTTCCTCACATTCTTGTCAAATAAAGCATAAAAATGCCTGAAACAATATAGTTTAAAAAAGAAATTAATAGCTCATGCAATCAATTAGCAAGTTTCAGATTAATATATCCAACACTGGAAACGTTACAGAGAAAAATATAAAATACTTACATTATAAGTTTACATTTTAAGTTAAAAACAATTGCTTCATTATTTTGTTAATTTTGGTATTAACATAACTTTTCTCAAATTAATCTGCAATAAAAGGTTAAATCAACATGATCCTTTGTTGGTACTTTTTTTGTCTCGATAGTGATCATGTGGAAGACTGTAAATATTTTAAATATGCAATAAAAACAAAGTGTGTGAGTAGTATGCTGTGCTGTATATCTACCTGACATATTGGTAGACAGGTGAAGAAAGTTTTGAGGAAAATAGAAAACAAACATTTTTACAACCCCCAATTCACAATGTTATTGTAGAATGACCCATGTAAGGAACAGGGTGACATTTGGGGTACAGAACATCAATATTGTCATAAAAATGTTCCGTACTATGAGAGAGTTCCGTACTATTCTACCTTTACGTTGAAATACATTTAAAATGCATTCCTCTTAAATATACTGTATATGTATGTTAATGGCCCTGGACATCTTCAATGTTGTTCTGTGCACAGTAGTACAAAATGGTTATTTAATTTACAAAAATAAAATGCATGGATATTCACAGAGCCATTTGGTTTTCTAGTTGAATTAAAACATGCTCAGATTTCTTCTATGCTCTGATCTGTTGATTGTTCAGAAAAGACAACAAAAAGGACCCCTCACATCCATTTAAAGAAGATAGAAAACAAGGCAAAAGAGTTTTACATATAAAAGGAAAAGGCTCCAAAAAGGTTTTGCAGAAATGTATTACGTTTTTCCAAACCTGTGGAATAACACTTGGACCCCCATTTTGGATCGACCTGGCAAGGAGATTAATGTTTTTAAGGCATAAATTACATCTAATGATGACACCATAAAAAAAGAACAATAATGGAAAGCTATTCTGTATTTCATTATACTGTATTATTTGGTGCACCTGATACACGCCGCCCCTGTTTATGAGTCACCATATTAGCAGATGCTCAACCGAAGCATTTGCTGTGACCTTGCCATTCTCATTGGGGCATGAAATTACGGTGCTGGCACCTCAATATTGCAGCTATAAATACTGTAAACTGCATATCTGGCCTACGTTTTCTATTGTCTTTCAACATAAACCTGATCGGTATTTATTTAAAGGAAAACCCATTGCTCGTCACATTATTTACGGCTCTATTTTCAGTGGGCTCTTACTCTCAGGGCATTTTTTTAAGGGCAAAGGAGGCAGCGAGGCCCAGGCGTCATAAAACGCATTTCTCCAATTCTGGCACTTCTGAACTTTATGGGTAAAGACCCGGCCTGGACAACCAATTATAAATATTGCTTACTAAAATATTTTGGATGCTAAAAGGTGAATGCTCTTTTACTGTCATACAAGCTCTGAATTATTAAGTTGCCCTTGAACGAAAATGACTTACATTTTGAATATGAAATGTAAAAAATATATATGTCAGGGGTCATAAAAAGATGGAGGTCAATGGGCTATTGAAAGCCAGAGAGCAACTTTAACCTGTTTCTCATGCTGTGTTGGCATGGAAAAAATTCTAGTCATGTAATTTGGTCTCAAGGAGCATGGCACTATTGCTGCCTGAAAATGGCATGCCCTAAATAATGACCACTCACGTATTCATTGATGTATTCAAAAAGAAGACTCATTTCCCTGCTTTATCGCCTTGTACTGATGACAAAGTGGGAGAGAGCCGGGGCTAGGTGGCGCCGTGGAGTAATTTATAACCACATCAATCCTGTTACCTTGTATGCAGGCCTTGGTCATTGCCATTTTTGTCCGAGAGGTGAGTCGCATAACCCCACTTGCAAACCACATCCTATTACAATCTGTAATGAAAAACCTTATCCTTACCCTTACTGTACCTTCATATCAAGAACAGTAATCCAGTGGCAATCCTGTGTTCCCCATGAACCTTTTTCAATGGCCACTACTTAAGTGAAGCCTATTACGGTATATTGCTAGCTGTATTACTTTTTCAGTTTATTATGGCGAATAACTATTGGAGGCTTAATTTTAAGCACAAAATTATTCTTCTATGTAATGAATATTCTGAAAACAATGCAAGTGTAAACATGTCCCCAGTATACTAGTCACTAGGCAACATAATTCTAGGCAATCAGAGCACTTACTACTTACCTTTGGGTGTTTCAGCAGAATGTCTGATTTCTTGACTGTGCAATAGAAAGTGCCCCGCGGTCACACTGACATATCGAAGAAAGGCTAAGGAGTGCTTACACCATCCTAAAAAACCTGATTATCTGAAATTACAAGTACAGCCCCTCAAAAGTATTAATCCCCTTGGACTTACCCAGATTCTATTGTGTAACAATTTAAAATCAAAATGCATTTAGGATATTTTACAACTGATCGACATAAAAAAATAATTCATAATGACAAATTGAAAAATAAAATCTACAAATTGTGCTAACTTTCAAACAGAAGAAAATTGCCATAGACATTGACCTTTTTGTTTTTAAACCACTCCAGTGTGACTTTGGCTGTATGTTTGGGGTCATTATCCAACTAGAAGATGAATCTTCTCCCAAGTACCAGGTATCTTGCAGACTTCAGCAGGTTTTCTTCCAGGATTTCTCTGTACTATGCTCTATCTGCCAGGCCCTGATGCAGAGAACCATCTAAATAGTGGGATGTTGTTCTCAGGATGATACGCAGTGTTAGCGCTTAGAGTTAAGGCCAACCATATCAATTTTAATAGAATATTCTTCCACTTGGTGTCAGAGTCCCACACATGCCTTCTGGCAAACTCTAGCCGAGATTTGATGAGAGATTGCCACTCTCCCATAAAGGCAATCTGTGATGCACCGGGCTGTTGTTGCAGTCTGCATAGTGCCAGCTAAGCCGTGGAAGACTAACTCCTTTAGAGTTGCCATAGGCCTCTTGGTGGCCTCATTGACTATTGCCTTCTCAATGCAAACGCCTGTTTGATGGAGTACTGCAGAGATGGTTGTCCTTCTGGCATGTTTCTGCAGCGAAAACTCTGAGGCTCTGTAAAAGTGGCTATGGGTTCTTGGTCACCTCCTAGACCAAGGACCTTCTTGCCCTGTTACCTAGAATGCCCAGCTCTAGGAAGTGTCTTGACTTCTTCCATTTTACAACAATGGAGCCCACTGTGCTTCTGGGAACTCAGAATGCTTTAGCAATTGATCTATATCTTGACACTATTCTCTTGGAGGTCTACAGTCGGAGGACTTAACGGCTTGGTTTTGTCTCTGACATACACTGTGAAGTATGTATGTATGTATTTGCCACAGGTAGATCCCAAAAGAGTCCTAGAGACATCTCAAGGATGATAAAAGGACACAGAAAGCATCCAAGCTCAATACTGCCAAGTGTCTGGGTACTTATGTACATGAGATATTTTAGGTTTATGTTCAATAAATTGGCACCAGCAAAGGTCTATGAACGTGTTTTTGCATTTTCATTATAGGGTATTGTGTTTACATTGAAAATCTGGAGAAAGCAAATGAGTCTGAATATTTTCCAGGCACTGTGTATGTTGCATAGATATTCTGGTTGTTGGGAAGTGAATGTAATGCACTAGTCACTTTCTTTGAGAAATCTGAGGATATTGTGTTTAGGTATTACTTCATAGGATATCAATGATCTAGCTGTTATCTAGTTAGCTTCTAAGGTAATCTTGAGCTGTAAACACAATGTTTCTACCATCCGTCCTTGTAGATGCTAGTTAAGTTACAAATCTCCTATAAGTGAGGACTCTACTGACCAATAGAAATAACAGATATTTCAGTATATTTTACATGATTGACTGTATATAAGTCATGTGGATTTGTAAATTAGGTATGTCTTCTGAGTAAGAGCTGTTCACTGCAATGTTAAATAAGATTTGAATTTTGATTCAAACATTTACCATTCTTTGTTTTTCACTATATCAATCCAAATATCAAGTAAAATTGATTATAGTTATTCATTAAATCAAGTCAAACAAAGGTGGAAGGAATATTCCTTTGGAAAAAAAAACCTATGTACAACACAAGTCAACTAAATGACACATAGTTAAAGTGGACATGCATAATTAAATCTTATTTTTATTTGTTCTGTAATGTCAGAGTTTTGAACATCTCCTGGAATAGGATATTTTAGATGGTTTATTCATCAGAGATTCATATTGGGGCTGTGAGAGATACTTGAGTACCTAATTTCCCATTCATTCAGTGACACTGACCGTTTGCAACACACAAAATGAAATTGTTTCTATACATACTGAAATAGAACACATTATTAAGATCTCCTTGGGAACAAAGAAAGGAGAGAAATAACAAGAGAGGCATCCTTCAACGCAGATTAGGGCACACATCTGCAAGGAAATAATATGTGGAGGCGAGATTATTGTGTAAAGAATCTGCAACATGCAATCAAAGTGCGCCCTATTTTCCTCTTCATCAGCTGGCCAACATAAGTACTGGCAGCAAGAGGAATCCAATTTAAATTCCACTCTACCGGGAGATGGTATTGTTTCATTTTATGTGCTCTTTGACATTTCTGGCTGTTAATATAGAATAAAATCGGAATGTATTTACATAAATATTACATTAAACTCTATTAGAAATTAAGAGTGACATATATTTGTGCCCATAGCAGAAGGGAGGAGGTGATTGAGTTCCAGGGTCAAAAGGTTGAAAGAAGTGTATGGCAGACTGTTGATACATGGACAAAGGAGGAAGTGACTATTGGACTGTCAAGATGTCCATCATAATGTTTGAAATGAACAATGTACAAATAGTTATCACTATCATAGGTATGGAGTGTGGCCAAATTTGCTCATGGTTGTAAGTTGTCCTTCTGCAGAGTAAATATTATTGTTCTACTATTTTTGAACAGAATATGTGACATACAAACACCTTCACTAATAATACTTTTATTTTTAAAGTATACTTTGTCTCTTTTAGTTGGTAATTTAGCAAAGTTCAGAATAAACTTTTTTGAATTAAATATTTGTTGCAATGCTTCAAATTGGCATTACTTACTGTTTACCACAGTGGTACTGCCCCATGCTTCGGAATGCTCCACTAAATCAAAGTTATTTTCTCTGAGAATATGAGAATATCAATAGGGGACTCAATGGAGTTCGATCACTAGAAAAGGTGGAGCAATCAAATTAGGTGTGACCAAAGAACCATGGTTTCTGGGTGAATTTGGAAAACCAGACCATAATGTTAAAATTTCATAGAAAAGGCAGAAAGGATTTTACCGGTTCACTTTAGTCACGTGATTATATAATTGGAATCTTCCACCTAAAAAGTCCAAACCCTCAAATACATGTTTGGTTTAGAATAGAAAATAAATGACAACCTATTCTGAAAAAAGACAAAGCACAGTGTTTGTGCTTTATCCCAAAAGACCTGCTGAACATGTGCATCTCAATTTGATTGGGATTGTATGAGAGTGAGACAGTGTGAGATCAATTTTTGCAAACTTAAGAGGTGATCAGAATGGACTGGAACACTGTCAGCTGCTGGAGGCAGTTTATATAATTAAGTGCCTTCAGAAAGTATTCAGACCCATGTAAGGAATTTGGGAGAAACTGCCCAAATCCAGGTATGAAAAACTGTTCAAAGGGTACACCCAACAAGTTTCAAAGCTGTGATTTCTGAAAAGGGCATTTCTACAATGTACTGAATAAAGGTTCTCAGTATATGAGATCAGTTTAAATTTTCAACAAGTTAGTAAACATTTCTAAAATCATGTTTTTGCTTCATTATTGGGCATGTGTAGATTCGTTGCAATTATTTTTATGATTTATAAATCATAAGTCCATAACATAAAAAAATGTGCAGAAAGTGAAGGCACTGTGTAAGTGAGGAAAACTCCAACCGACCTAATTGCTGTTGTCTACGTTTCTACGTCAGCCTGCATTCGGCAGAATCTGAAAATGTCTGATTTGTGACATTTTGGCTTAGACTCAAGATTTTGGTGAAACTGAGCAGTAATATAACGTTACTGGCTAGTAATAATAATGGCAATTAGTTAAGTTTAGTTATGATCATGATTACATTTGCTAATGAGTATTTTGGACGGTGGTGCGCAGTTGCCTGTAGTAGCATAGCACATGTTTATTTTATTTATATATCAAAATGTAATGGGGGGGCGGCATTTTGAGCATATTTGAATATTGGGGGGGATGTGTCCTCCCCAATATATATTATAATTACGGCCTTGGTCCACTCAATAACGTTACCCTAAGCCAACGAATACTCCAGCCCTTTTGACATTTGAAGGCCGATGATTGGTGTTAACGTCACTGGCCAGTGGCTATTGCACGATCAACATTTTCGGCGCTTAATCGTTACTGACGTTGGATTTAGCTTACCCGTATTTTGAGTGCAAATAAGTAGCCTAGAAATGAACAAACCAAAACAATTTAAACATTTTCAGGCTTTTGAAAATAGAAAGCGAACAGTCCTGCCCTGCAATAGTTTGGTGCAACGAGACGCAGAATGAACTTCAAATAGGTAGGAATTTAGTTTTATATTCTCATCTGGCTTTTCGGATTGTTTATTGTAGCAGAATGGTTTGGTCTTGACGTTGCATATTGTTGTTACTCGCTTTACGCCTCGTTCACACCTACATCGTCAAAGTAGAAAGCTTGCAGAACATTTTGCAGCTACGCAATTACTCAGAACGCATTGATTCTCCACAGATGTAGCATGCTGCTTTCTATAAAATGGAGAGAATCATTTTTGCTGAGCATATTGTGTGTCAAGTAGCTACCTATGTAGGCTACC
This sequence comes from Esox masquinongy, assembly GCA_016801175.1. Taxonomy (NCBI): domain Eukaryota; kingdom Metazoa; phylum Chordata; class Actinopteri; order Esociformes; family Esocidae; genus Esox; species Esox masquinongy. The sequence continues at coordinate 18,473 of JACXGI010007199.1, forward strand.
AATTATTGGCTAGCTAGCAGCTTGCTAACATAACCATACGTTTTGGTCCGTGGTCCATCTGGAACAGTTGATTGAATTGACGAATCCAGACGAAAGTAGCTACGAAATTCCACTCCTAAAAGCCGAAGCTCTTCCAGTCGATGGAAGTCCCCAACCTGTTTTTGCGATCTCAGCAGTTGGTCTCATTGTTGAATGAGCCTATCAATTTTATCTTGACTATTTAGAATTGTAATAACCCCCAAGCTTTTAAATTTAGAGGGAGATTATATCATAGAATGTCAAACGTGATATGCTTGCACAATACATTTTCTGAAATATGTACTATTAATAATGTAGTTAATGAATTATCCAAAAAATATACACGTTAACATTTTTAAAGAATTTTGCTACAAGTGCAAAAAAAAGGTTCGACATTCACCGTTCGTATTACTTCCGCTCTGCTTCCGTGCATACAATTTCAGGCATACAGTACGTTGGATAAATCCAAACCATACACAAGACCAAACGTTCTGCAACTGCGTTGGCACTGCAGGGCTACAAGCCAATCGCAGCGTTCCATTAGAAATAAATTAACTTCTGGTGTATCACAGCATTGGCGCTGTAGGTGTGATCGTCCTGAACATTTGGTCTTATATATGCTGATATGCGAACGTACATATCAGCCTCACCTCTATTTTTAGGTGCCTCGTAAATCAAAAAAGAATGTGTAGCGATACGGAAAGGGCTTGCAACAATACGTGTGTTTTTTTTTACACAGCTAATAAAGCCAACTGCCCTAACTTGAAAGAGATGTCTAAATCTACAATTATTGACTATATTCTAACAAATGCACCTGATAAGTATTTGTCATGTGGTGTGTAGCCATTAGATATTAGTGACCATTGCCCTATTATATGTATGAGAGATGTTAGACAGTAGAGGTCTAATCTGCACACTATCACTAAAAGAAATTTCAGAAATTTTAGTGAGCAACATTTTTTACAAGATCTTTCAGTGGGTGAGCTGGGCTGCATTTTGTGCATCTCCAATGCTGAGCAAACGCTGGAACAATTCTATTGCAGATAGGCATGCTCCGTGTGTAAAAATAAGGGTCAACATTTTTATTATTTTTTTACATAAAATAAATATGGCATGGGCTAAAGCTAGACGGTCAGAGTTAATCTCTGATTGGCAGGCTTTTAAGCAGCTGAGAAACCTCTGCATACGTCTTATACGAAAGTCAAAAGCAAAATATTATGTGAACACATTGTCTGATTGTCATGGGAATCCAGCAAAATTCTGGAAAACAGTTAAAACCCTGAAGAGCAGTTCCATCTCCTCATTGCCAAAACAGATCATGTTAGACACAGGGCCAATTACTGAAAAAAGTGAAATTGCTGACTGATGCTTTTAATCTCCACTTTATTGAGGCTGGCTCTTTATTTGAAAAAACCTTGAGTGCAAACCATAGTGAATGTGAAAATATATCTAGGAATGGTCAAGCATTTCAGCAGAGCAGCTCTGGTGCTGATATTCAAGAATTATCTTTAATTCCTGTTACCACAAATGAGATACTTGATGCTTTGCTTGCTATTAATACAAAAAAAGCAGTAGGGGCTGATGGTCTTCACCTGGGTCTGATGGTTAGTACCGCACCACTGATTAGTAAAGCTTCAGCACATATTTTTAATCTAACAATAACAACTGGTACCATCCCAAGGGTATGGAAAACAGCCCATGTGCTGCCACTACATAAGGGTGGTGACACAAACCTACTTGATAACTATCACCCTATTTCTAAATGATCTTGCCTAGCTAAAATGTTAGTCTCTTGTAGTGACACAGCTGCGTGCCTTCTTAGCTGAACATTCAATATTGAATCCATATCACAGTCCAGCTTTCGGCCTGGGAATACTATTACTATAATAATAGTATTACTATTACAGCTTCTACTCTGGGTGTAAATGACATTGCTCAAGCACTGGATGGGGTTTCATGTTGTGTGGCTATGTTTATTGACCTTTCGAAGGCCTTTGATACTGTTGATATTTCCATCCTGTTGAAGAAACTGGCCTCGATTGGTCTTGTTAGGAACACTTGCTCATGGCTTGGGAACTATCTGAGTGATAGAACCCAGGCCATTGTAACTGATGGTGTAAGGCCAAATTTCCTGGTTGTTCAAAAGGGAGTTCCTCAAGGTTCGATTTTGGGACCTCTGTTGTTTACTCTCTATATAAATGAAATTTGTACCACTGTGAGAAATTGTAAATATAATTTCTATGCAGATAACACAATACTTTATGCTACTGCCAAATCCCATGCTCAGGCTTTTGCTCATCTCCAGTCTGATTTTCTGTGTCTACAGAAATCCCTTTTAGATCTAAAGCTGGTGTTAAATATAAGTAAAATGTTGCTTTCTGCACTTTCTTCTAAGTGCAGAAAGCAACATGTGGATGAGCTTAAGATTACTACTTTGGAAGGCTCCGTCATAGAACGTGTTCAATCTTATAAATACCTTGGTATCTGGGTTGATGAACATCTCTCCTTCAAATCATATATTACAGATTTGGTGAGGAAACTGAGATTTAAAATCGGTTTATTTTATAGAAACAAAGCGTGTCTGTCCTTTCAGCATAGACTTGATGTTGTTGAAGCTACTTTTATGTCTGTGCATATGCATGCATCGGCTTCAGTGTTGAGGCCTTTGATGTGGTCCATCATGCCGCTCTTAGTTTTATAACGGGCACCAAGTTTCGTACGCATCACTGTATTCTGTACTCTTTGGTTGGATGTGACTCCTTAGCTTCCAGGAGGGCCAGACACTGGCTGATGTTTGTCTATAAGGCTATAATGCACAACCTATCAAATTCTCCTCTAAAATAACCTGGATTATTGGTGGTTATAAAACGCCATCCAAGGATTGGTTAGCTTTGGAGGTTCCCCAGGTGCATACAGAGTTGGGTAAAACTGCTTTTGCGTATCATGCCCCTCGTTCGTGTAATGAGTTCCAAAAAGCCTTAAACTTAATGTCTTGGTTTCTATTGCAGGGCTCAACGTTAACATTTTTTGAAACTTACTGGCCAGAAAAACAAACTTCCAAAAGTTGTAATTCATCAGTGTTACAACATAGAACCAAATACTTTTGTTACTTAACATGATTAATCATTTATGAAATACATTCTGGATATATATAAAACAAATTATTTTAATATTTCTTTCATAACAATTCTAATCATAAAAATTAATAAAAAGATAAATAAAAAAAGCATTTGACTTTCAAACAAAACACTACCTCATTCACCCCAGGGAGCAAGGCGACCGGCTGGTCTGTCAGTTACTAGGTATGCGGTTGGTATACAGTATGTCGTGCAATCACCCAATGGGCAACTGCATTTAGATTCCTGATACAACCAAGTGTCCTGAAGACGGATTGTCAGCCACCTGCTTGGCTGTCATGCAGACCCGGTGCTGTTTGCTATTGGCATGGCTGGTCAGGGATTGTTTGCGAAAGTTGTCAATGCCTTTGTAAAAAGACCCACATTTGTCCGCTCTAGCCGGGAACCTAGGACAGACGACAGTGCATCTGAGTTCCACTGACGTCAAAACAGGTAAATCATTTTTTGCACTGAGGTAAAAATATTCGCTTTCGTTTGAGCTTGTAGTTATCCTTCGCTGCCTTCTTCAACTGAGTGACTCGCACAAGTTTTTAAATGTTTTATTGTAAAACAATAACAGACAGCCACGCATCACATCACTGCTCAACTTTTGACTGGTGAACAGCACGCACAAAGAGCTGCAAGGTAGTTTTGTGTGTGTGCCAGATTACGAAACAACTGGAGGATGTCGAGTTTATAATGCGATTATTATTTTTCAATCTGTAATTTTTTTTGTGGTGGCACGATCGGGACAGTGACTTGCTAGTTTGATTAGCCCCGACTTGAATTTTTACTGGCCTGGGGCAATCGTTATTGTCGAGCCCTGTATTGGAAAATTTAGAGCTATTTTAAATAAATGTATTGTTGTTGAATGCAACTGTTTTGTGTAACTGTGTTTCTATGTCATGATTTTTGTGCACAGGGCTGAGCTGTAAAAGAGACCTTGGTCTCAGTCTGACACTCTGTATAAATAAAGTATTAAACAAACAAAAAACGATACAGCATACACAACGCAATTGCCGCATTTGGTGTGGCCAAGGCGTAAAGGTAGCCTACAGGCGGGCGGGCGGTTCTTGTGCGTACTATGAAATAGAATCCTGCCAGCGCCACTGGTCAGGATTATCGTATTGAGAGGTGCCAGGCAATTCCTACCTCTAGTAGAAACTTATGTGAGCGATGGGTGAGATAGTGGCTTTTGGACCCTTTGGAACACTCCAGCCTGGCTAGTAAACAAATCATTGTTCTTTTGTTACTAATTGTGCTTGTGTCTCTGCCCCTAAAACCAGGCCAGGGTGGCCAGTTGGGGAGACAAACAGAAGAGTAAGCAAGTTCATACAAAGAGGGAGCTTCAACCACCTGAGGAGAAAACAGAGATTCCTGAAGGTGACGACCGTCCCTTGAACAGCACTTAACCATTAGCTGCAGTTTAGGATTTTGTCTATATAATTTGGAGTCTATATAATTTATATTGTTTGATTTTGGAGTCTATATCATTGTTACACTCTTTATTTATTTTTACACATACCCCTTTCATGATTTTGATTCACACTGATCACCTACAACAAGGCTCTCTTCATGCTTTAGTCTCTACAAAGCCAGAGAGAATTAGTCAACCTGACTCCTTCAATGTCCAAATGCTCTATTGAACATGGACAACCATATCTGGTGTGATCACCAGTCATGTGATTGAGCAAAGGCCACAATAATTGCATTTGATCGGGATTGTTGATAATGGTTGAATGCATGGTTGTAATGAACAGATATCAAACAGACGAGTGACACACACCCGTCGGCCATAATAATAGGCATCAACCTCGCATGCGGACGACCAAAATGACTGTGTGTGTGCATTGGCGATGGACTGAAAGTAAAAGAGAATTTCCGAATATTGTCGGGGGTGCTGAGACTCAGCACCCCCAACACCCCTACTTCCCGCGGCTATGCAATGCAGGCTCAATTTAATTACGAACAATGGTAGTAAATTTTTCACAGAGAAGGTCCAACCAATGACATTGGTTGGACCTTCTCTGTGAAAAATTTACTACCATTGTTCGTAATTAAATTTGAAACACCTCAAACACCTAAAATACTGTTTTATGGTGGATTTCCTCAATAACTTGGGAAACGTAGAGTAGGTTTTATACAGTAGGAAAAACATCACTATTATTCCTCATCAAGAATTAATTTGACGGCAACAAAAAGACGTTTACTAGCCACTGTACAATAATCAATTTGTTTGCATCCAAAAGTGGAAGTCGCATCACAGGCACTCATTTTTTTCCCTTTCCTTGTGGACCCCACAGGCGGTAGTGTTGACCTATGCATTTGGCATCAATGCAGTAGCCTAATCAATGCATTGCCAATAATGCAGGTAACATTTTAAAAAGTAGGCCTATTAAGTGCTGCCATTTGAAACTCTACCCCTCAAAATATCAGCTAAATCCAACAAGAGCAAGAATGACATGTCGTGCATAACTTATTGGAAAGTCTTTTGCAATAACATGAATATTGCTTTAGTGAAATCTGCAGGACAGTAAAAAAAATGCCATTTTATATGAAATTTAATCAACTGAAATTGGCTTAAGATTAGTCAGCACTTTGTCTAGAAGATTAGTTTCCCCTTCTACCCTTCAACTCATGCAAGGCGCTTACGAAGTGATACAGCCCTGTGACATAATTACATTGTTCAAGGTGAAGCTCAGTCGAAATAGCCTTTTGCTGACACAAGGCAATAACCTAGAACATGCACATTTTCAAATACAACAGTAATTTAGGCAGTCCAGGGCAAAGAAACCCAAAGGATAAAACTCTTGGTTAAATACAATGGTGGGGCCACTGGAGGATATGACCCTGGACTGATGGATGTTTGTTTAGAAGTACTGTTCTTTCAGGGTGTGAATTGGCTGGTATGCTCACAATTGCCAGCTCTAGCAAAATTTGGAATGGCACCTGCCGAAATAAAGAAAAAAATCAACATTAAAGAGTCGGGCCACCTCAAGCTGCAGTTTGGCATATTCCTAAAGTCTGGAACCCTATCCGAACTCCATTCTGCCATGAGAAATTCCATCCTTTGACACTGAAGGTGGTGGAATGCTGCAGCCGCTGTTTCAGGTGCTTATCCAGAATCTCCAAAAACTTCATTAAGGTTGAAATCTGGTGACTGAGACGACCTTAAACATGTTTTTCATCGTTATAATGTGCATCAAACCTTGCAGTGACCCGTTGTGCATCCTATTGGAGCAGCATGACAGTGTGTTAATTGCCTAGCACTGGATCCATACATGTGTAAACACTAGCTTTAAATATAGTTTGTATCCTTCTTTTACTCAAATGTCTCCTTTATTTTGGTGTTGGCCTGTAGTTTAATCATAATCCCTTAAAATCTCCAACTAGCTTTTTAGTCCAAACAAAAACAGGTTGTGTTTAGTTTTTTAATGTTTCTTCTTAAACTCATGTAAATCCGCCTGTCTTTAGTATTTTTACTAATTGACCTTCTAAAAAATAAAATAATTGCATTTAAAGCACCTCCTGAGGAGTATTTATAGCCCAACATCAGAATAAATCCACTTTTCGAACATGATCGATGATGACTAGTGTGTTGTACAACAATATGGAAGTCTTAAAGTGGGAAATCCAAAAGTGTCACAGGGGATTTATAATTTCCTAAGAGAGGAAGTGAATATTCCTACCTTATTCCTACCTTAACGCTCACTAGTTTGGCAATGTTTATTAATCAAAAACACCTGCCTTTACATTGCAAGTTCTGTGTGACAGCAAAACAGCTTTTCGTCCTAGCCTAGGCCTATTTGCATGAAGTAAAATAAAAAAGGGGGTGAAAATGAATGTTTTGACCATATTGCTAACAAGCAAATTTGTTTCACAACACCTGTGTTGTCAAGGTTTGTATTTTAACCATTCTATTACAGTAATACAAAACATATACAGTAATACAAAACATCTTCCACAAACAGGCTGTCCATATCTCCATAATGTATACAATTTCTATGGCAGATTCATGGCTGTGATTTAGCTGCAATGATATAGCTAGCTTGCTTAAAACATAAAGAGAAAGAACAACAAGCCACTGGAAAAATTATAATAATGTTGGATTCCTCCAAGCTCTATCGTTCTTGTTAGAATGTGTTTGCTCGCAAGCATGCATGTACTGGCAAAAACATTTAGATGAACGAGCTGTGTCCTAAGAAGCAGAACAGCTTGTTGAGATGTGCATTGCAAGACATGACTCAGTCTTTGACTCTCCTGTACTCACCAGGAATTACTGTGATGAACCAACGCCAACAAAGAAATTAGAATAAAATATAATAATTATGCAGAGTGCCTATAAAAAGTCTTTAACCCCTAGAAGATTTTAAATATTTGTCATGTCAGTGACAGTTTCATTCATTAAAAACTATTGAAACATTTATTATTATTTTGAATACAAAACTGAAATATTATATTTGGATATGTCTCCACCCCCTTATTATAGTAGTCTTACATTTTCTTTGGTGCAGCCAGTTGCCTTCAAAATCATACACACAATTACCTGGTTTCCATCTGTGTTAATAGTGATTACAAAGGTTTCAGGATAAATTCAGCAGTTTTTTATGTTCCCTTTCATAGCTGATTAGTGGATGGGTATAAAAATACTTCAAAGGCCTAGAGAATCCCTTGGACCAGTCAAGATTAATAAGGTGTATGGCACAACCAAGACCCTGCTTAGATTAGGCCATATCTCCATACTGGATGTCTGAGCAAGTAGGAGACTGATCAGAGACCACCAAGAGAACAACGGCAACTTTAAAAGAGCTACAGGCTTTTATTGCCAAAACTGGTCAAAGACCAGTATCACAACAATATCCCAAATACTCCACAAATCTAGCCAGTATAGTAGGGAGTCAAGAACAAGGCCATTAGGTAAGAGAGTCCAGCTTGAATCCTGTTTGAAATATGGCCCCAAAACACCCAGATGATTATCAAGACGTGTCAAAAAAGTCATCACCAGAAGAACACCATCCATACTGTGAACCATGGTGGTGGCAGCATCCTGTTATGTGGATGTTTCTAATTGACAGGGACTGGGTGACTTGTCAGGATAGAAGTGGAAATGAATGGAGAAATGTACAGGAAAGTCCTTGAATAGAACCTGCTGCCCTCTGCAAGGGTCGCTGAAAATGGGCCAGAAGTTCACCTTTCAGAATAACATTGACCCAAAGCACACACCCAAAGCTATAGAACAGTGGCTAAGGAATAAAAAGGTCAATGTTCTTGAGTTGCCCATTTAGAGTACTGAATTTAGTACTCTGGGCAACAGTGGCATGACTTAGATTGCATAGATTCCTGTCCACCAATGCTTCCTAAAAGGAACTTGAAGGAGGATGGATAAACATTGCCAAATCTAGATGAGCAAAGTTAGTAAAGACAACAGACACACAGCAGTGGGGGGGGGGGGCTTATGAAATTATGATATTTCAGGTTAGTATCGTTAATCGTTTTATTTAACAATAAAGAAAATATATACTCTATTAAATTGTGAGTATGTTACGTAAATAATTTTGGGGAAAAATATTACTGTATTTACATACCACAAACTGAGGCATTCACACAACAAAATATGTATACATTTTATAGGCACTTTTATATATGCTAAATGTGTAAAAAGTGGGGGTGTACATCTTTATTAAAAAACTAAATATCTGACACTACAAGTATAGTTCAAGCAAACAAATAAACAAACAAAAGATATCAAAGAATGACAGAAGTGGATGCATTATTCTCATGAAGGGTATAGTAAATCACACTGGATAAAGAATAGTCCTCAGTTGTCGCTAATGAGGGGCACAAAGCAAGTACATTTCAAAAGAGATCGGGAGTCATTATAGCCTGCTTATGTGTGTAGTAGCAGCCGGTAACAATGGATTTGGTTTCAGGTTACCTCTGGTCATGGAGGTTTTAGGCTCACTTTTCATTGCTCTAATGATAGAAGCCAAATCCCTGAGCTCTTATGTTGAATTAGTCCTCATGTACAGAACGGTTTTCCTAAGACATATATATATATATAAAAAATTAGCTGATATACAAGCACTAATCAGTAGAACAATCTAAGCCCAAGTTCCTATTTGCCACAATGTCAACTCATGTTTCATGATCTACTAAAGGGCCCAGGTTATCTCAATCATTAACAAGACAGTGCGTCTGGTGAAGTATCAGAAGTTGGGGTGTCTTTCTTATTATGACGCTGCCATTTTGAACCTATGCATTGGAGGTAATGTATTTCAAAAAGACAACTATTACAATAACTGAATGTTGTCTGTTGGGAGCATAAAATCACTAAGAAACATATAATCAAAAACTGATTTCTTCATCACCACCTAACCCCACTTTCCAATGACGTGCCTCAAATTTATGTTAACAGCTAAATTAAGTAAAAGGCTGAAAAATGCTGGAAGGTAATATCATTGACAATTCCATTAAAAGTGCAGAAGGCAGTGTCGATATTAATTTTCCTGAGCTCAAAGAAGCATCCATACTGGTGGGTTATTTATCTACAGAGCTTGAATCATGCACTCTACAGCAAAATCGACCCCAATCCGACCCCTAGGGCAAAGAGCTTTGGCCTCAACCTTTGACCGCTAAAAGCCAACCAAAAAATAATTGCATGAATATCTCAGGCCAGTGTCCATCAGTCCCATCTTCAACCTCCAAATGGATTTTTTGAACGTATATGCAAATAAAATACATATACAGTAGAGACCCTGTTAGGACTTCGCATTTACTTAGTATCATACTAATTTAAGCGACTTATCTGGAGATTTTCAGTATAATATTAAAACAGTACTGTACTGGTATTAAAATAAAAACAACATGCACCACAACAATGACTCACCTTTTTTCTTCAAAAAAGCTTTTCTGGTGTCCAGTAGACTTTGACGGACTTTATGGTTCTGTAAAAATTTTACAGCTGTGGCTATCTGAAAGGCAAAGTAAGAAAGTAGAAAAAGTTGGAATCCTTGTGACCGACAGTTGCATATTTCACACAATAATGGTCAGAACATCTAAAAGTCAGTTGATTTTGCTGGATTTTGCAGCCCAAAACTTTCTGATATTTTTTCATTTTCTTTGTTTGGTAACAAGGCAATGCAAAGTTATCTTCTCAGTTCCACAACCCTGTTTCCCAAAAAGTTGGGACGCTGTGTAAAATGCAAATAAAAAACAGAATGCAATGATTTGCAAATCATTTAATCCCTATATTTAATTGCAAATAGTACAAAGACAACATATAAAATGTTTAAACTGAGAAATTTGATTGTTTTTGGAAAAATACATGCCCATTTTGAATTTGATGCCAGCAACACATTTCAAAAAAGTTGGGACAGGGGCATGTTTACCACTGTGTTGCATCACCTCTTCTTTTAACAACACTCTGTAAGCGTTTGGGAACTGAGGAGACCAATAGCTGTAGTTTCGAAAGTGATTTTTTTCCCCAGTTTTGCTTGAAATATAATATTTCAGTTGCTCAACCGCTTGGGGTCTCCTTTGTCATATTTTTCATTTCTTAATGCGCAAAATGTTTTCAGTAGGTGACAGTTCTGGACTGCAGGCAGGCAAGTTTAGCACCCGGACTCTTTTACTAAAAAGACATGCTGTTATACAGTATGTGCAGAATGTGGTTTGGCATTGTCTTGCTGAAATAAGCAAGGCCTTCCCTGAAAAAGCCGTTGTCTAGATGGCAGCATATGTTGCTCCAAAACCTGTATATATTGTTCAGCATTAATGGTGCCTTCACAGATGTGCAAGTCACCCACGCCATGTGCACTAATGCACCCCAGATGCTGGCTTTGGAACTGTGCCCTAATAACAAGCCGGATGGTCCATCACCTCTTTATCTTGGAGGACGCGGTGTCCATGATTCCCTAAAAGAATCTCATATTTTGATACGCCAGACCACAGGACAGTTATTCTATTGAATATAGAGTTAAAATTTGCACATTGCATTCTGTTTTTCTTTACATTTTACACAGCGTCCCAGCTTTTTTGGAAAAGGGGTTGTAGTACAATTTTAAGTAGAATACATCTCTTTGCTAGTCCGCAACTTTTTGATATCCAACTTTTGCACATTTTATGCACTCCCACCTTGTATTTATGACAGTCAAGTTGATGGGAAGAACTATTTGAACTGGAACAGCCATTTCAGCAACAGGTGCATAATTATTCAATGCACATGCAAAAACACAGGTATTAAAACAGGTATTAAATACAAACAAATTTCCATAAATTGAGCATGCTGGTAAAATGATGATGGTTGAGATTTTTAAGGGACTTTAAAGGGACTCTCCTTAGTATTACACAATAATTATTATTATATTATTTTTAATGTACATGATATTACCAAAACTGATGGTTATTTTTAAACCACTGAGAGTTAATGTCACTCTTATAAAGTACATTTCCCACTGAAAAATCACCTAGTAGATCGGTTACATTACTTTTAAAAACTTTTTGAATCCTGTGATGTAAGATACCTTGTGCCATTTCTGCATAACAATTCATTTTAATAATACTGTTTGTGCCACAAATGCTGAAACAAGAGCATGTGGAAACATTGCTATTGTTTTGGGAAAACCAAAGCACTGATTGCTTTCAAACATTGTCCACAGACTGAATTTATGGTAGAAAAATCAGTGTCGTTCAGTAATTTGGTTGAATTATCCCTTTAAAACCCAGACATAGTATACATTGATTTGTTTGAAAGTAATTTCTGAAGACTTCCCTGCATTGCGTATTAAGACCACCTGACCACTTTCCAGATAATTCCAGGGAATGGCCAAATCAGCAGTTATAAAATTAGCCCAACAAGGAGTGCTGGACAAATGGAGTATGCAGCTTAATTCGCTATTACCCTCTTAAAGAAAAACTTCCAGCCTTAAGTGCGCAGGGGAAGAAAATCTATACTTAATGCAGAGGTGATCATTTGTATCTAATAACTTAACTTATCCACGGCTGAAAACTTCTACAATTCTTCCAGTTAAAAATGCACCAAGATCAAATCACCAAAGCTTAAATGTTGTAATGACTGGAGACGTTAATGCACTAAAACGTTAAATGGCATCAGAACATCGGTAGTTGTAAGTGCATGGCATTCATCGATTCTATTATGTTTTCCTTCGAGATGCACCTTAATTTCTCCCACTCCAGAATGCTTCTCCAAAAAAATTAAACAAAAAAACCCATCTTTAAATTCTATTGAGACATACATTTGAAGTGGATGCTTTCAATGGTTGCCTCTTAAAATGGCTAAACACAAAATAACATGGTGAATGGGGGAAACACACACTGGCAAGGAGGGCTTGGATGACTTATCTCACCTGTGGTCCCCCGTCATTCAATTGTAAAAGTCATCCCTCTAATAGGTTGAAAGGTTTTGATTACTCTGCCTTTTCTAGGAGTGTTGAAAGATACAAAGTGATTGAGCATGTTGCCAGCAGGTAATGCATTTTTGGGTAATGCATTGCACATACTAAAGACCCATTTCAATCCAAAATAATTACATTTTTAAACTTCAGTTTTAGTTTTAAGGTGCAGCTATGGCAGGAAAGCAGTCTAAAAAGCTAAATTATTGTGACAAAAAAGAGTTTGGTAGCTGTGAGGGGGTGGTAGGGTTGTGATGAAAACAAACTACTAAATATTTAAGTGTTGCCTCATAAAATTCATTGCAACTCAACGATACTGATCTTTGAATACACAGCAAGTACATTTCATTTATTTTTTTATAGATTAGAAGTACTGTATATAAGAATTCTAAGTCAGTGTGGAGGTAATTGACCAGTCAACATCACTGTATTATTAGTACTGTGTTCTAGATGTTTATATTAAATGCTTTTGAAATTAGCCTGTAATTAATCACACCGCTATTTTAATTAGCCTGATAAAAGTTAATTTGGTCTTTTCAGCCAATGGTACAACACGTTTGCATGGATCAAACAATGTTTTCTGCCAAGTCATCGACAGGGTCCTAGACTGACGTGATCATGTGATATGTAAAATACTCATGCAAGCATTCTAAGATCTGCCAAAAGACTTCTGAAATGGGATTCAGTTTTTTCCCCCACTTATTTTTTTAACCAATCACATTAGATCATTTACATGTAATCTGATTTGTCAAAAATGAGTGAAAAAAAAAATAATTTAGATTTGCATGGGAAAGCAGGCAGAAAGTTCTTCGAAAGTCATTATTGGCACTATAACTATACAAACTTTAGTTTTCTTGATCACTCACAAGCAGAATTCTAACAACAGTCTAAAAAAATGAATTTGAGGTGCACTTGTTATAACTGGTAATTTTAGTTATATTGCAGACAATATTACTTTAATAGTATAGTAAAAACATTTAACCCTGTTCATCACCCCAATTGAGTGATCTGATCTCTGATTAAAGTCCGGCTTCATCGCAACAACTCTCAGCAGAATCGGGACAGTCATTGTTGAGATACGAGTCTTCCGAAGCACATCCAATGCCATTCTGGTTCTTATCACGGTGCTCCCTCAACCAGAAGTCTAAACCAGAATTCTCACTCTATTTCCTGTAGTACATGCTTTTTATCTCATAACATGCCTTTCAATACAATTATTATTTGAAAAAGGGGCAAAGTTAGTCTACAAATGTGTAGACAAACTGTTCAGAAATATGTATTATAGTCACCGTGACATTAGCATAACCTTTGATGTACACAAGGGTTAGGCAAAACAAGGGTGGTGGAAATTCCTGGATCTCTATATGCTGAGGGCTTATTACAGTCAGTCACCCGGAACTTTCATTGTGACAAGCAGATTAAACCATTTGCATGGTTAACCTCAGACTGTTGTTTAAGCAGAACAGATACTATAAAAACACATGGGAATTTATCTGTTTGATAACAAGAAGGACATATTCTGGCTTTTAGGATTCTGAAAGATAATTTATTGATCCAGTGAGTGAAAATGCCACACAATGTGTTTTATACTGGATAACATTGCTAATGAACTGAGGCTAATAACTATTGCACCAAATTTATTGTAGTGACTGAAAAATTGAGACATGTGGAGAGGAAAATAATTGTAGAATATACAAAAACATGTGACATTTCAATGTTGTACAATTGACTAGCATCTCGTCATCTATGTACAGACAAGAATAATATCTATAGTATGTGCAGACAGTTCAATAAAAAATATGACATCTCAATAAAATATTTAAGCTTCCTCAGTTTGAAAATAAATTAGGCAACATTTCTACTTTTGCATAATGGTTGCAGAAGATCTTCAGGGAGAGGAAAAGTGCTGTTCTTAGCAGATGACATAGCTGGTTTGCACAAGTTCCACCCAGCCATCTCAATCAATTATAACCACATTGCACAGATTTCAGTCTTGTCTTGTTATCGACTTATGGATCATCCCTGTTATAGTGTAGGGTAGCACACAATTGGGCTTTTAAGGGGTGAGCTCTATGTTCGTACAAGGCACATTTGGATTGGCAGGATAAATATTAACTGAAATTAAAATGGTGGGTGTGTCTGGCTTTTCCGAATACCGGTAAATACCTTTTGGTTAGTTGAATAATTATTTCATAATGCTTCTTGTAAACCTAAAATTGCTAATGCACCAAAGTGCTCCCTGTACTGACCAATAATCTTTACAAATGAGATAACCAATAAAGTGTCAGGTACAGCCGAAAAAGAAGCTAAAACTCAATCATTGAAAGAGATGAACACTAACCAATGTGCTTTAAGACAGTGAAGTTGATGAGCATACAAGATTACAGCATCATTATTGAGTTTGAATTGGACCCTAATTGGGCCATGCACTTTTTTTTTTACTTTGAATCTTCACATTTTTCAAAAATGTCAAGAAAACCTAATTATAAATGAACTAACCAGTAGAATATTATATTTTCTTTTGATAGTCCTATGAACAATCATACTCCATAGAAACAGATTTGGTCCAAACTGAAGGTACATTCAGGAAGTAAACAGCTGAAGTGAGGGAGGTGCTGAATTGATTTCATTGTCAAAGCAAGGATAACTCTGATAGAAACAAATAATGCACAGCATTGTACCTGAGTGGTAGCTAATGTTAAATGCCCATTGTATCCCACAGCTACCTTCTTTTGTAGAAACTGATAGTAACAATTCCACAACCAAACAGAATCAGTTCTATTTTTAGTGTATAATATTTGGGTTTTGCTGTCAGAGGTTGAATATGGCACCTTGCTGACCTGCGATCAAGCAACAAAGCATATTCTGCTTGTTTTGGTGACTTTATCTTTGGTCTTGTCTTCAGCCAGTCTTTCTTGTCTAAAAGCCAGTCAAGAACGTTCCACTTTTTCGTCCTGAAAAACAATATATGGCAGCTATGGCAGTGTGTTTTGGGTCATCATCCTGCTACATGATGAAGTGCCATTCAAGAAGTTTAGGGCACTTTGTTAGAGGCAGACAAGATGTTTCTGTACAGTTCAGAATTCATCCTGTTGTTACCAACAACAGATACATCATCAATTAAGCCAGTTTCAGTTGCAGCCATACATACCCAGGCCATAACACTTCCTCCACCATGATTTACAGATGAGGTGGTATACTTATAGACAGATCCATTTTTCTTTGCACTTTCTCTGGTACAGGATAATCTTTCAGTCTCATCAAATGCAAATGCAAAGACCAGTGTGCATGCAATTAAGAAGGTAAACAAACACAAGTACCTAAAAAGAGACATGTGAATGCAATTGTCCAAATACCTTTGGTACCCTAAATGGACGTACTAAAAGTAAAAAATGTACAGTAATTTCTAAATGATTGATCCAGTATGGATGAAAATATGGATGCAATAGTGAACAATAAGAGAGAGGATTAAACAACTACCAGCCAGGGTGAGCGGCAATGGCGATCTAAAAGGAAATCATTAACAAGTAGGCCTTGGCTGCGGTTCCATCCTTTTCAGTGTGTTTAGTCTGCCAGACAAAAAGATCAAGAGCTTCCGAATGTGCAGAAGCTTCAAAAAAACTCAGGATCTTTTGCTGCGACAGACTAAAAATACTAAAGAAAGGGCTGGATCCACAGCCAGTTCGTAACAAGTATTGGATTTAGTCTCAGTGTGAATCAATTAATTTCAAATTGCCTTCTACATTTGTGGAGAAGCCCTCCTGATGCAATAATAGGTTAATAGACATGGCCAAAATTGTGTTAGGCTGGTCTCACATTTCTTCCAAACAATAGTTTGGAGCAATGAAAAAAGAGAGAAGAGGACGAATAGGAAGAAAATTAAGCTTTATATAAATACATGCAGTCATGTGCAATTCATTAACAGAGATTGTTGTCTTAAATACTTCACCAGAATCACCAGTATCACCAGAACCCTGCTAAAAGGAATGGCATTTAATACAATTAAAGCATTTCCATGTCTGTCTGAACTGGTTGATGTACTTAACAGTACTTTTAACTCCATTTTGGAAATACATCTTTAAATGCTCTTCTAAACTGTGAAATCTTTCCTGCCTAATGTGACATTCAGCTGAGGAAGCGTAGCCTCAATGCGAGCAGCTGTGTCAAACTAGTGACCTTGGGAGACATGGAACAGTGTGGCGAAACTGAACCATCTATATGGATATCAACACCGCCAACACACCCAGTCAACGTTGTTAAAACCACAAAGTTAAAACCTGTAGCGTGAAATTTTTCTACCATTTTTGGAAAAACTACATAGGACACCATTGTCTGCAGAAACGGCTGTACTGTATAGGCCTACAGTATGTGTGAAATAAGCTACACCTAGCTACAGCAAATGCGAACCAACCGTCCCAGCTATTGACATCAGGAGAGGTGTGATGTGTTAATAAAATAAATGTTATTGTGTGAATTAAATGTTTAGAGTATTTTTTAAACACAACTGAGTTTTTCAACATGCTTTATTGTATCTGGATAAGGTATTACCATAACGACTGGAATTAGTCTGTTAGCTGATTGCTTATCAGTGGTGAAATGCCGGCGTCCTGTTATAATACTGAAATATAGAAATGTGATAATTAAATTAATATCATGCGTGAAGTCTTTCCGGCGCTCTGTCTTTCATAAGCATGAGCTAAATATTGCTAATTTAGGTTTCCACTCAGGTGGCCCTACTTGGACCTTGTTACACTATGATATATTTCCGAAAAGATTTCACTAAGTACTTGGGCTACTCGATCATTTTGTAGTATAAACTTGCAGAAATCACTTTCTCGTGATGATACCTTCCAAGGTATTGTACACCACTTTTTTTTAAAGAATCCTCAGCAGTGCGGAGACACGATGTTTTGACAAGTGCTGCTCAAGATGTGAGCATTCCTACCTGCGCATTAACACTTTGGTCAAGAACTTCCTGGTGCACATGAATTGCAAAGCATACACCTGTCTATGTAAGGCCCCACAAATGACAGTGCAAGTGCAAAGCCATAAGGTCAAAGGATTCGTCCCTAGAGCTCTGAAAGAGGAATGTGTCTTCTTTCAGAGCACAGATCTGGGGAAGGGTACCAAAACATTTCTGCAGCATTGAAGGTCGCCAAAAAAACTGTGACCTCCATCATTCTTAAATGGAAAAAGTTTGAAACCACCATCACTCTTCCTAGAGCTGGCTGTCCGGCCAAACTGCAAAATCAGGGGAGAGCGGCCTTGGTCAGGGATGTGACCAAAAACCCGATGGCCATTCTGACAGAGCTCGAGTTCCTGTGTGGAGATGGGAGAACCATCCCAAAGGACAATCAGGCCTTTATGGTAGAGTGGCTGGACGGAAGCCACTCCTCAGTAAAAGGAATGACAGCCCACTTGGAGTTTGCAAAAAGGCACCCGAAGGACATTCAGATCATGACAAACAAGATTCTCTGGCCTGATGAAGCCAAGATTGAACAGACAGATCATTGATGAATCAAGATCACTGATGACAGATCAAGATCATTGATACTCCAGAGCACTCAAGACCTCAGACTGGGGCAAATGTTCAACTTCCAACAGGCCAGCGACTCTAAAAATAAACTTTGAGACAAGTCTGTAAATGTCCTTGAGTGACCCAGCCAGAACCTGACAGAGCTTGACAGGATCTGCAAAGAATTAGAGAAACACCCCAAATACAGGTGTGTGAAGCTTGTAGCATAATACCTAAGAAGACTGTAATAGCTGCCGATGGCGCTTCAACAAAGTACTGAATTAAAGCATCTGAATTCTTATGTAAATGTGACATTTCTGTTTTGTGTTTTTAAATACATTTGCAAATATTAAAACAAACCTGTTGCTGCTTTGTCATTATGGGGAGGGTACATTGATGAGGGGAAAAAATTGACTCAATGTATTTTAGAAAAAACTGCAACGTAACAAAATGTGTGTGTCTATTTAATGAAAACTAGGTCTAAGAAATCAAATTTATTATACCTGAACAGGCTGACATTTTGACTTTGTCAAACCGCTATTAGATTACCAAAAATTATATTAACAACATTTTTACCATTTTGCAAGGATCAGCTATATGGTGCTAGCCTGTCAATATTCACGTAATGTCAATCTTTTTCAAATGCATCTTATAGTATCTGGGGATTCTGATGTGGGCCTAACTACCACACAAGACCTAGCCAAACAAACTGACTGTCCTATCGCAAACACATACAGTGGATATAAAAAGTCTACACACCCCTGTTAAAATGCCAGGTTTTTGTGATGTAAAAGAATGAGACAAAGATAAATCATGTCAGAACTTTTTCCACTTTTAATGTGACCTATAATGTGAACAATTCAATTGAAAAACAAACTGAAATCTTCGAGGGGGGAAAAATGAAAAATAAAAACCTTACAATAACCTGGTTGCGTAAGTGTGCTCTTATAACTGGGGATGTGGCTGTGTTCAGAATTAACCAATCACATTCAAACTCGTGTTAAATAGAAGTCATTATACACCTGCCATCATTTAAAGTGACTCTGATTAATCACAAATAAAGTTCAGCTGTTCTAGTAGGATTTTCCTGACATTTTCTTAGTTGCATCTCAGAGCAAAAGCCATGGTCCGCAGAGAGCTTCCAAAGCATCAGAGGGATCTCATTGTTAAAAGATATCAGTCAGGAGAAGGGTACAAAAGAATTTCCAAAGCATTAGCTATACCATGGAACACAGTGAAGACAGTCATCATCAAGTGGAGAAAATATGGCACAACAGAGACATTACCAAGAACTGGACGTCCCTCCAAAACTTATGAAAAGACGAGAAGAAAACAGGTCAGGGAGGCTTCCAAGAGGCCTACAGCAAAATTAAAGGAACTGCAGGAATTTCTGGCAAGTACTGGCTGTGTGCTACATGTGACAACAATCTCCCGTATACTTCATATGAATGGGCTATGGCATAGGGTGGCAAGATGGAAGCCTTTTCTTACAAAGAAAAACGTCCAAGCCCGGCTGAAGTTTGCAAAAACAAACATCAAATCCCCCAAAAGCACGTGGGAAAATGTGTTATGGTCTGATGAAACCAAGGTTGAACTTTTTGGCCGTAATTCCAAAAGGTATGTTTGGTGCAAAAACAACACTGCACATCACCCAAAGAACACCATACCCACAGTGAAGCATGGTGGTGGCAGCATCATGCTATGGGGCTGTTTTTCTTCAGCTGGAACCGGGGCCTTAGTCAGGGTGGAGGGAATTATGAACAGTTCCAAATACCAGGCAATTTTGGCACAAAACCTTCAGGCGTCCGTTAGAAAGCTGAAGATGAAGAGGAGGTTCACCTTTCAGCACGACAACGACCCAAAGCACACATCCAAATCCACAAAAGCATGGCTTCACCAGA
>JACXGI010007200.1:0-38396 GCA_016801175.1 Esox masquinongy
CAGAAGAGCTGAAGGCCACTATCAGAGCAACCTGGGCTCTCATAACACCTGAGCAGTGCCACAGACTGATCGACTCCATGCCACGCCGCATTGCTGCAGTAATTCAGGCAAAAGGAGCCCCAACTAAGTATTGAGTGCTGTACATGCTCATACTTTTCATGTTCATACTTTTCAGTTGGCCAACATTTCTAAAAATCATCTGATTGAAATATCCAATTTTCTTTTAGTAATTATTGATGGGGAGTATCCACAGATGCTACATGTGATGTTTCGTGGAAATCGGATGAACGGCCTAGGACTGGTTCGTTTTAGTATAGTTTTAATCTAATCAAAATGCCGGGAAACAAAGATGACATGGTGCAAGAGGCAATTTTGTTTGGCTCAACACAAAGCACAATTTGAGATGAGTCTGGTGACTTTAGCTCTAAGGAGCACGGAGAAACCGCTATTTGAAAATCTCAACTTTGACGAAACACTGTAGCGCCCCCCAATGGCCAATCTCGTCCATATTTTTAATGCTTGTTGGGGGCCTATAGGAGCTTATACTGATAAAGTTTGATGGCAATCAGACACTTTTAAAGCCTTTGATTCATAGCTTGAATTTCATTGGCCCGTGGCAGTCACATGGTTTGCACTACCAACTTCCTATTTATTGTAGTACAACAACTTGATGCACTCATGCAACAGACCAAGTTTGCTTGAAATATCTGTTTGCATTCAGGCGTAAGGAGCCTTCAAATTGACTTTCTGGTATAGCGTCCACACATGGCCGATTAGTGCCAAACATTGCTTGCCTCCTCTTCTCCTCGTTCCAACCATGGATACCAAGTTTGGAGACAAACGGTTGCTGATATACACCCTTATTTCCTGTTTGGAGGCCTCATCGCCAAATTTGATTGGCTGTAACGGACAAACAGTTTTGCAGGGGTGCATGTTTTCACACACCTGTTTCAAATGTTACCTTTCCACTTACACATTTGATTGACGTAATCAACCTATCATCAAGTCTTTCATTTGGATCAGGTGTGTGAGTGATTGATCAAAAACAAAACGTGCACCCCTTTGGGTCCCGAGGACCAGGATTGGGAAACACTGCTCTAGGGCAATCAGAGCCCGAGTTATGAGCATTTGAATATCGGAAATTTGACCCGATGGTGGCGCCAGAGGCATGGGCCTATGGACACCAATGTTACTGTGCTTAAGTTTGGGATAGCCCTCTATCAGCGTGCAAAGTTAGAAAAAAAGTTAGCCAGCAGGAGTAGGTGAACTTGAAAAAATGTCAGAAGAACAAGGAAAATAATAATAATAATTAAAAAACTAACAATTACAATAGGGTTCCTCAGCTTTGCTGCTTGGGCCCCTAATTATAATAATAAAAAAACTAACAATTATAATAGGGTTCCACAGCTTCGCTGCTTGGACCCCAAAAATCAGCGTGAGGAAAATACCTGCACCAGAGGCCACAGAAGTATCGAATGCTATCCATAGCATTGTCCATAGACAGTTCACCGGTTGAAGAAACAGCTGTGTCATTGTGTAATTTACGTGAATTACAGCTCTGGAAAAAATTAAGATACCACTGCAACTTTTTCTTTCCTTACCAAAAAAGTTCAAAATGAAGGTTTTGAGTGAGGAACAGAAGGGATAAAATTAAGAGACCACTGCAAATCTTAATTTTTTCCGGAGCTTTATTTGATTTAATATAAATAATATTGCAATTTTTAACACTCCAGCATCTGGACGTCCACAGAAGACAACAGTGGTGGATGATCATGGGATCCTTTCCATGGTAAAGAAAAGCCCTTCACAACATCCAGCCAAGTGAAGAACACTCACCAGGAGCTAGGCATATCATTATCCAAGTCTACCAAAAAGAGAAGACTTCACAAGAGCAAATATAGAGGGTTGACCACATGATGCATACAATTCTTAAGCCTCCAAAATAGAAAAGTCGGATTAGAGTTTGCCAAAAAACTTGGCACAGCCAAAACTCTGGAACAGCATTCTTTGGACAGATGAAACTAAGATCAACCTGTACCAGAATGATGGGAAGAAAAAAGTATGGAGAAGGCTTGAAATGTCTCATGATCCAAAGCATACCACATCATCTGTAAAACACGGTGGAGGCAGTGTGATGGCATGGGCATGCATGGCTTCCAATTGCACTGGGTCACAAGTGTTTATTGATGATGTGACAGAAGACAGAAGCAGCCAGATGAATTCTGAAGTGTATAGGGAAATTTTGTCTCAGATTCAGACGAATTCAGCGAAGTTGATTGGACGGAGCTTCACTTTACAGATGGACAAAGACCCAAAACACACTGCGAAAGCAACACAGGAGTTTTCTAAGGCACAGAAGTGGAATATTCTGCAATGGCCGAGTCAATCACCTGATCTCAACTCGATCGTGCATGCATTTATTTCACTTGCTGAAGACAAAACTTAAGGCAGAAAGTGTGATGACTGCGCCATCTGCTGCCTCTTCCCCCCCTGTTTCGGGCAGGCTTCAGTGTTCGACATCACCGGCCTTCTGACACCACCGCCCAGTTCATCATTCATCCCTCACACCTGTCTCATTTATCACACACACCTGCTTCCCATCAAGTCATCATCCCAGCCATATATATGTTCCCTCTGCTCACCTTGTCTTTGTGTGTGATTGTCTCCTTTGGAGCGACGTCAGGCTTCGGTGTTTTTGTTGTTTTCTGTGCGACCTTTACTGTTTGGTCAAGATATTTACCTCTTGCCTGTGAGGTTTCTATTAAATACTCCTTCAAGAATCTCCTCTGTCCTGGCTCCTCATTCACAATGCCTGACAGAAAGACCCACAAACAACAACTGAAGACAGCTGCAGTAAAGGCCTGGCAAATCATCCCAAAGGAGGTAACACAGCGTTTCCTAAATTTTATTTATGATTGTGTTAATTTGGCCAATTACATTTGAGCCCCTGAAATAAGGGGACTCTGTATGAAAATGGTTGCAATTCCTAAACGTTTTATACGATATTTTTGTTCAACCCCTTGAATTAAATCTGAAGGTCTGCTCTTCAAATTGCATCTCAGTTGTTTCATTTCAAATACATTGTGATGGCGTACAGAGACAAAATGATGGAAATTGCGTCAGTGTCCAAATATTTCCAGACCTAACTGTATATATGTGTATTTTTTATTGAAATAAAATGTACACATACAGTTAGGTCTGTAATAAAAAAGAATGCAAAATACAACACAAACAATTAATCATATTTTGGGCTCAAACATTAGGGGGAGTATACTTTCAGTAGAACAAAATCATTTCTCAATAATTTTTTTTACAATTTTGTTTATTGTAAAAAAAAAAAATCATATTTTTTTAAATAAATGTACATTTTAATTTTTTTTACTTCATTTTTTTTGATAAGTCATTCAAATGAGATACTAAGTCGTTCAAATGAGATAATTTGTTCAAACAAGATACTAAGTCGTTTAGTATGTCTAATTAGGCCAAATTCATTATGCATCAGCATTAAAAGGCCATGTAATGGTTGCTACAGCCCATCGTTCTTTGATTCCATCCAGTGATGGGCCTATCATTGTTCATTAATATTTATTTGAAACCCTAAAGCAAGGCAACCTTTGAACTCCAAAGTATTAAGTCAGAACAGTGAGCAATCGGCTGAATAGTAGCACGTTGGCATAAGGTGAGGACGCATCAAGTGTGCCATGACATTTTGCTCAAATTATAAAACATTGTATGTAATACAAAACAGGATTGTAATAAATATTCAATCCAGGCAACATTACAACGAATACAAGTTGTAGTCTTGTTTAAGTGCTTAAAGCTATTTTGCCAGAATTTCCGCAAGACGCGCTATTCGCCATTTTTTTTATTTTTTAAAGCTGTAAGTCTCTTACTCTGTCACCAGGTGGCGCAATGAAATGGCTTATTTGCCACCAGATGGCGCAACGTTTTGGTAATATTGATTAGTCTGAATGCGTGTGTGCATGTGTGTGTGTGTCAGGGTTTACGTTAGCCGGCAAATGACGGCGGTATCACGTGTAGTTGTCCGGCAGATGAAAATATCAATGGCCAAAATGTCTGGTGGGAAATATGCCGAATAAATAACTAAATTGATTAAAAGCATTTTAAATAACCTAATATCTAATAATAATGTTGCGAAATAAGACTACATTAAGATGCATTGCAAAACAATTCTCAACTATATTTAAGCATACTGAAATTATGAACCAAACGAGTTTAATTAAATGATCTGAGCACAACTTGCCGCAGATCATGTCAAACACGCTTCTGCAGGCATGTGCTGGAAACGGATGTAATTCATGTTGTATTTGTTGAGACGTTTCTACCATTGACCCAAAATCCCTTTCAAATTGTAAACATGATTTTGGAATACAAATAGTGTGCAAGAAAATCGTCAAAAATAGTATATCGTAAATTGGTAAACTATAGCTATACTATGTTCATCATTATAGCCTACGCCTTACAGTAAGGCTTGTTACTAAAAAAGGAACCATAACGCTGTTAAAATTATAAGTCTCCAATATGAAAGATTGTGCTGCCCGGCTGGTTTTATCAATCTAGTTGGATCTATACCCCACATTTTGCGTCCGCTTGGACAATAGGCTACCGGTAGACAAATGTAGGCTACTGATCTACGTCGATTGATCAAACCTTTGAAAATGGTTAATAGAATATATTACATAAGGATAATGTGATTTCTTTTCTAAAAGCAAATTAACACATTGTGTAAGTCGATGCGGCACAGATGGCAACAATAATTTACTATTCAATAGGCTATAATGGCCTATCAAAACCACGGGGAGAAATTAACAATTTTATTGATCAACTGAATGGGCGGAGCTGTTAGGAAAATTGTATTCATGGTTCAATTTCTTTAGCTTTTAGTGCTATAAAGTATTGAGTGTGTGGCTGGAGTTCACTGTGTAGACGTGTAGACGTGGCTCGATCGCGTCTTCACATCCTCTGTAAACGTAGTTTGCTGATATGAAACTTGAAGCATGCCATTTTCCCATTATATCTGAGATGTTGTTAAAGGGTTTGATTGGAATTTAAGATATCATATCTCAAAGCGTGAAAAGCTTTTTTGCCGGACTGTGTAAGCAAATGTCTCTTACTGACTGAGTGAGTGAGTGAGTGAGTGACTGCCCGCCCGCCCCTTGTTAAATAGTGTAGTGGTTAGAGATGTGGACTTGTGAACTATAGGTCCTGAGTTCGTATCTCCTCGCAGGCGAAGCGATGTACGCATTATGAATTATTCTGTACAGATGAAAACTTCGCTGGCTAAAACCGTTAGTATCTACATTATAGTAAGCCTGAAATAAAACAGTTTACAGTTATATTGCGACTGTTTCTGGTGGATTTTCGAAGTACGCATCCGTGCATGCGTTTTGGGTCAGGATAGACAAACACATTTGCTGGCTTAACACACAGTAGTTACGTTATAGTAAGCCTTAACTGAAACTGTATACGGTTATATTGCGACTGTTTCTGGCATTGAAAAGTTAATCTTCAGTCTCGCTAGCAATTGCTCAATTCTTATGATTATTCCTAGGAAGTTAGTAGATACTAGTAAGCCTATTACTGGCTAATAAGCTGTTAAAACGGCCAGTGGCAAAAGCAGTACAGTTCATAGACGCTATGGTGGAGGTAAACTGAATAAAAAACTTTAGTCAGTTTAACACAATCC
Source organism: Esox masquinongy (assembly GCA_016801175.1). NCBI lineage: Eukaryota > Metazoa > Chordata > Actinopteri > Esociformes > Esocidae > Esox > Esox masquinongy. The sequence continues at coordinate 5,708 of JACXGI010007200.1, forward strand.
TCAATGGAGTCTAGCGACTGCTGAAACGTGTAATGCTGTGGCGTAGTGGTTAAAGACAGTGCCTCTCATGTGGAAGACCTAAGTTCAAATCTATTGAGAGCAACGACATTTATTAATTATTTCTAGTAGATTCCACGATTCTCTCGTCTTTTCACTTGATGAAAAAGTTAGTTATCGTCGCCTTTATTGATAGTTACTGTATAAATGTCATTCACGAATGAAAGAAAAAAGTGTTGTTTTGCCATGAAAGAAAAAAATACATTCTTATGCCATGAAATGAAATAGCTTTGGCAGACTCGCTAGCAATTGCTCAATTCTTATGACTATTCCAGTAAGTGGGTAGATAGCAGTAAAGCTTATTACTGGCTAATACACTGTTAAAACAGCCAGTGGCAAACGGCATACATAGACGCTATTTGTGGTGGAGGTAAACTTAGTAACAAACATTAGTCAGTTTAACTGTATCAATGTCATTCACAAATGGCCAATTAACTATAAATGGCCAGTGACAAAAGAGGAATTGTTGAGGATATACAGATGCTGGGTGTCAGTATAGACAAGAGGCTATACTGACAGTGGGCAAATGTACAGCTCTGTGGTGTAGTGGTTAACGAAACCGCCTTTCACGTGGGCGACCTGGGTTTGAATCTTGAGATGGCAACACTTTCTATTGCAGGCCGGCTGAACTAGGCTTGCCTGGTTTCTTGTTTCATTTTCTTTTTAGCCTATTTTTTATTTGTATATAATAATTCACTTTTAATAAACAGTCAAATTCAACAACTCTTGTGTATTTGCATAAATTGCTCACAATGGACGGTGGAATTTTGGGAGATGGGATCGTTTACGAATTGATGCCTTCCTCCCACACATAAGCGACAGGGTGATATTTATGGAAGGAAACAGCGCCTCTTTGTAATCTAAAACTCTTCTGAAGTTCCTATTTTCTTTATATAGTTTATTTAATTTAGTTATTGTAACAGTAAAAATGCTGAGAGACAGATGTTTCACATTTTCAAGAAAATCTATGAACATCAACATCCCGCAATTTCAGTCAGTGGTTGATTGTAGGCTACATACATGACATTGTATACAATTATAGTGTACATACAGTATTGTGTACATGATAGATTATTCAACTTTATTGTCATTGAACAGTGTCACTTGAATAGTGTACATGATAAACACGTTACTTTTAGGCCATCTATATGCATTTGCAAGGCTATAATTCGTCTTTCTCTTTTCCAAGAAATGTTTTTTATTTAAATTAGTCAGCAGAATGGAGTCTTTGCAATCTTTGTGAACTGAGCTTAGGCTAGGACTGGGCTGTGGCGAATATTACATAACTTTCTGATCGCCATTATTTGAGCCACATCGCAATTATTTTATAGACGATAACGATCTTCTTGCACAATATTTTGATTCCAAAATCATGTTTCCAATCTGAATAAGGGATTTTAGGCCAATGTTAGAAATTTCTCAACAAATACCACGCGAATTATGTTCTTTCCATAGGAGGTCTACTTTATAGGCTCTGATCATTTACTGAAACTCGTTTGCTTTTTAATTTCAGTATGTGTAAACCTAGTAGGCCTATAGAATTGTTTTGCAATGCCCCGTAATGTAGCCTAATTTTGCAAGATTATTATTGGACACTTTTTAGTCGCTTATTCGTTGCTTAGTCACGCCACCAAACACTCAGTACTGTTTTACTGTAAGAGCGAGCGGAGGCTCGCTGTTTTCTTGGCAACATATCATATAGGTCACACAATATTAGGCTATTTAATATGCTTTTAATCTATTTATTTATTTATTTGGCATATTTCCCACCGGACATTTTGGCCGTTGATATTTTCATCTGCTGGACAACTACACATGATACTGCTGTCATTTGCTGGCTAACATAAACCCTGACACACACATATACATGCGCGCACACGCATTCAATAATAATCAATATTACCTAAACGTTGCGCCATCTGGTGGCAAATAAGCCATTTCTTTGCACCACCTGGTGACAGAGTAAGAGACTTACAGCTTTAAAAAATAAAGTAAAAATGTCAAATAGCGCGTCTGGCAGATATTCGGGCAAAATAGCTTTAAGTTCGCTTTTCCAGTGGTTATGTTCACATTTAAAAAAATACTGGGGGATTAAGCATGCATATCTTGGAGTATTCCTAATAGGAGCTTCCTGTAAGTTTATCGAGAGCCGCAAAAATATTTTTTAGGTACATCTGGGTCAAATTTACCAGTTTCCGGCGCTTGTATAGGGACCTGACCCTACAGTTGCCAGACAGTAGCGCTGGTGTCACAGCTGCAAGTCATCCATATGACCTCCCTATAAGCCTACCTCACACCCGTCCTTGATTGTGACCGAGAATAAAATGTTTCTACCATATGTCTCAAGCGAAAATACTGTATTTTTTGGAATGTGTGGGTTAGGATATCGGTTTTTACTCTTGAGAATACTGTCGGACCTTGGGCAATAGTGGTTGATTGCTTATACATAACAAACTGCATATTAGAATACGTGGCCTAGCATAACAATAAAATATATTTGCAATATAATTGTTCAAATTGGCATTTTTTCTAGCATTGCCATGACTCAATGTGTTTCTCATAAGTTTTCCTCAAATACTATCTACAGTTTACAATGTCTTAGTCTATAGTTATTTGGTTAAGAAATAACATTCCTATTTTATTCTTTAATGTTCTAAATGTTTTAAGCAATTTGCATGTGATTTTCATGAAAAGTTTCCTGTCATGTTCATTTATTTGTAAGCAAAAATAAATTAACATGCTATTATATTCGTTCAAAATCAAATGTCTACCAAGCTGTCGAACGAATAATAAGGTAAGCTATAATTTTGTGATTGTCACTGCTAACCGTTTGCAGGTTTTGTTTAAAAAACATTGCGACTCCAACTGTTCCAACTGGCTAAAATAAATGTTTTTTTCTTTTTTGTACTTCAAAATACTAAATGTGTCCGAGGAGGTCAATATAAACGTAAAATGTCTCTGAAATTGTTTTCATTCCAATTGCTCATACAACTACAGGGCAGTTTGAAATATAATGGTGTAAGGATCACTGGAGAACATTCTAGTGACACCCGACAATGTTCACTATCTTACGGATACTTTTAACGAGTGTATTAGTTTCAACACACATCCTACATAAAACAAAATGTACACACTAAACAGAATAAATAAATTGAACACAAGAACCAGCAAGACGGCGGTATATGTATGAATATATATGATTATATATGCATGAATATATATATATGCATTCATTCCTGATTAGTGTGAACTAGCCTACAAAACAATCAAATGGCCATTACAAACCTATTTCTATAGGGATTTGTGTTAGGTTAATACAGTGGTTATTAATCTGCGTAGACCAGCCTATTATCTCTGGATGAACTGGTGATGATGGATGGGCTACTTTGACTACAAACATACGAAAAACTACAAAAAAATGCATGCATAGACTCCACACACTGCAGCTCCAATTGTAATAAATAATGGCTCTGGGTAAAATAACTGTCTTATTTGATTCAGTAATGTTTGTCTGGGTTTTTCCATATTAGCCCCGGATCTTTGATCAAGGTCCAAAAAATATTTGTTTTATAGAGATGTGAAATAATGCAGTAGGCATATTCTAAAGACGACAGCGTATCAAAGAACGATGGGCTGTAGCAACCATTACATGGCCTTTTAATGCTGCTGCATAATGAATTTGACCTAATTAGACATACTAATGATTATTTCATTTTTTTTTACTAAGTGGTTCAAACGAGAAACTTAGTCTCTGGGCCCACATTTTTTTTTTACTACTTGGGCTTTAGGACTTCCATAGAAATAACTGAATTTTTATTGAAATAATAATTGTCCTTTAAACTTTGCTTTTATCAAAGAATCCTCCGTTTGCAGCAATTTCAGCCTTGCTGACCTTTGGCATTGAAGTTGTCAATTTGTTGAGGTAATCTGAAGAGATTGCACCCCATGCTTCCTGAAGCACCTCCTACAGGTTGGATTGGCTTGATGGGCACTTGTGTACCATCAGGTCATTCTGCTTCCACAACAGCACAATAGGGTTGAGATCTGGTGACTGTGCTGGCCACTCCATTATAGACAGAAAACCAGCTGACTGCTTCTTCCCTAAACAGTTCTTGCATATTTTGGAGCTGTTCTTTGGGTCATTGTCCTGTTGTAGGAGGAAATTGTCTTCAATCAAGTGCTGTGCACAGGGTGTCGCATGGTGTTGCAAAATGGAGTTATAGCCTTCCTTCATCAAGATCCCTTTTACCCTGTACAAATCTCCCACTTTACCAGCACCAAAGCATCCCGAGACCATCACATTGCCTCCATCATGCTTGAAAGATGACGTCAAGCACTCCTCTAGCATCTTTTCATTTGGTCTGTGTCTCATGGATGTTTTTTTTTTGTGATCCAAATGCCTGAAACATAAGATTTGTCTATCCATAACACTTTTTTCCAATCTTACTCTGTCTAGTGTCTGTGTTCCTTTGCCCATCTTAATTGTTTCTTTTTATTGACGAGTCTGAGATATGGATTTTTTTTTGCAACTCTGCCAAGAAGGCCAGCATCCTGGAGTCATCTCTTCACTGTTGACGTTGAGACTGGTGTTTTGTGGGTACTAGGCTTTTTAATGAATCTGCCAGTTGAGGACCTGTGAGGTGTCTGTTTCTCAAACTTGACACAAATGTATTTTTCCTCTTGCTCAGTATTGCACTGGGGCCTCCCACTCCTCTTTCTGTTCTGGTTAGAGCCAGTTTGCCCTGTTCTGTGAAAGGAGTAGTACACAGCATTGTATGAGGTCTTCAGTTTCTTGCCAATTTCCCAGATGGAATTGCCTTAATTTCTCATAACAAGAGTAGACTGACGAGTTTCAGAAGAAAGTTCTTTGTTTCCTGCCATTTTATTTAAAAAACAAGGCCATTTCCAAGTGACCCCTAAGTTTTGAACGGTAGTGTGTATATGTATATAGATGTGTTATACCTTAACTTTAGACAAAAGGAGACCATGCTAGTCATGGAACTGATGTTAGTGTTGATTGTATGTTCTATAGAAAGTCATGTACCATGATCCTCCTTTCATTTTATTCTGAATAAATAACTAAACATTGTCAGTTTACTTGAACTTAGAAAATAGTTTATGAAAATTTCATATTAGTATAACCATCCTGTGTCACTTTACTTAAACTGACAAAATACAGTTTATGAAAGTGTCATGATAGCATTATGACCAATCTAGAACTGTGAAATCTAGAACCGTGAAAGGTGTTCACTGTTTTGCTGATTTATCCTGGTTATTGACCAGATTTAGCAAATTATTATGCTGTCTGAATTTTGGGTGTGTAGGCTTCATGTTAGCTATTTGTCGCAGGAGAAGCATCAATACTCTAATCATACAAACCAGATTGGCCTGTCACCTAGCTGTACATGCCCTTATGTTGGTCATTAGACACAAAGAGGATGTCATGTCCTGCTCCTGGAATCTACTGCAGGCATCCTAGTCATGAGAAACAAAGCATTGGGGAAGTATCTAACACCACTTCATGAATAATTATATTAATATATAGCATTTATAATGACATGTAACATAGAAATACTGTTTATAAGAAGACTGGTCGTACAGAATGGTTTATGTTTTGACATACTTTGTAGACATAGGTGTCATAACCAGTCATAAAAAACGCAATATATGTCAATATCTCAAAATATGTCATTAGTGTCGTGACCATGTTATGACAGGATATGACACGTGTCAGCTGACATGACATGTTATGACATGGTTATTACAGATTTATGACCATGTTATGACACTACAGTTCAAGTAAAGTGTTACCAAATATTGGCTCACTGTTTGTTCAGAACTGATCAGCTATCGCACTATTTTGAGCAATGTGTAATAATGTTTTTTATAACACATTGTAAACTGGATTATTTTATAACACAAGTTATAACACAAGTAAACTGTATTATTTTCATGAACTGTATTTTCTAAGTTCAAGTAAAATGTATTATAAGGGTGTATAATACATTAACAAATGCTTACATAACCATTATTAGCATCATTACAAGGCCTTTATAAACTCTTTAGAAAGGGCACCTCATTATATAGTGTTACCGCCTATTCTAACAACATTTTAGCCTAAACATCAGCTACATGACAATTTCCAGATCAAATGGTGTATTTCAGTGTTGGAGCATGTCTGCAATTGCCTGCACACCCAGCAGCTCTCCAGTTAAGAGGGGCTGATACAGTCAACTCAAAGTATTGGCACCCTTCATGAAATTGAACAAAAGAAAATGCTAAATATAACACAAACAATTAATCATATTTTGGGCTCAAACATTAGCGGGAGTATACTTTCAGTAGAACAAAATAATTTCTCAATCACAAAATATTTAATTGAGTAAATTTTTTATGCAAAACATAGATTTCCTGAGTATCAGTCGCCCTACAATCAATATTTTATCAAGCCTACCCTGGAGTGGATAACTGCACTGAGTCTCTATCTGTAAAGTCTGACAAGATAGGTGGGATCTTGGACAACTCCTCCATGCAGCATTTCAAGGTCATTGATCCTCTTAGGTTTGCGCTTGTGGACTGACCTATTTAATTCAGACAGCAGGTTTTCAGTTTAGGTCTGTAGACTGAGATGGCCATTGTAAAGCATGGAATTTCCAGTCCCACAACCTATCTGTGTTGATTTTTATGTATGTGTGGGTTCATTGTCATGATGCCATGGCCAAATCTCAATCTCCTGGTAGGGACAACCAGTTTTAGGTTAAATATCCTGTTACTTAGTGGAATTCATGATGCCATCCATCTTAACAAGAGCCCCTTGACCACTAGTAGCAAAACAGCCATAAAGCATCAATTATCTAACTGTAATTTTTACTGATGGTATAAGATGCTTTTCCTTGTATCCAGTGCTCTTTTGCTGCCAAATGTCCCGATGTTACAATGTCTGTCGGGTGACTTGATTGACTAGAAAGACTGGAAATATACAATTTAAGCTAACTGGGTGATGGAAACTTGAAACTCACCTGCAACCTACTTCCAACCTCCAGTGTTGAGAGTCATTGTCCATCTTGTTTGTTTCAAAACTAAAGTCCACACACTGCTGTGAGCTGTAGAAATTAACAACATACAGCCTAAAACGATGCTAATTGTAAAATGTGTAAATGTGAATCATACTTACTACTCAACAATTTATTTATACAAGTAATTCTATGGATTTTGTATGTAACTGATCCGTAAAATTCGACTCACAAATGCAACTCCACTCACAAATATGTATCGGCCCTGACAAATATGCAGAGCAACTCACAAATATAAGGCCACTGACAAATTTAATGCAAGACACAAATCTGTAAAATGCAGGTGACAAATGCTGTAACAATCCCCAAAACATTTTGAACATAAAAAATAGTCTTACATTTATTTGGCAATAATCCTTTCTTTTTGTTACCAATTCATTATTTCTTTTTGGATTTTGACATGTTTGTGAAACTATTTCTTGACAGTGCCTTTTATTTTGCATTTACATTGTTTTTGTAGCTAGCTGTATATATTTGTGACTAACTTCTTATCGGTTTTTTACAACATTTTGATAGAAATCTATTGTTTAGGTGACAGCTTTTCGGTTTTACCCATTGTGATGGATGACGACAGGATTTTACATGAGTACGACCTCATATTTATATCAGAGAGAAACAGGTACAGGTGAAAGGCATCTAACTAATTTTTTGTGTTGTTTATTCGTTGCATTTACTTTTGCTCAATTTCATGAAGGGTTCCAATTCTTTTGAGTTAACTATGTTTTTTATTCTATTTGGATTGGTGCATTGATCAAGAGTGCAATAGCAGAAGCTGGTAGAACTCTGCGATCAGACATCAGCAACTTTGTTTTTAGATTTACTTGAGCTACAAATAAATGCTGCAGTTATCGTGGTACTTTGTCACTCCGACATTTAACCCTGGTCTAATGGACTGACTTGAAAAAGTAACAGCTCATGCACTTAATTAATTCCTTAATAATTAAGTCAAGCACTGTCCATAGTTTTAAAAAAAGCTGTCTTTAACATAATGCTTTAACATAATTTTAAACAGAAAAGTGTGTACAATATTTAGGGCCTATTCCAAAATATAGATTAATTTTGATTATCTACAAAACATCACTCAAAATTCATTATTAATTGTAATTAATAATTATTAGTCTAGATTATTTTAATCATTTGACAGCACTAATATATACTACTAACTAGTGTTGTAATGTAATGTGTTTGATGCATATTGAAATCTTCTGGTGAATGTATGTGAGCAATGTCATCAATCATGTGGCGGTTTCCCACTGTGGATTTACTTGGCTCTCACTAGGTGAGATAGATGCACTCTTTAATAGACACACTGAAAGAAAAGTAGGTAGATACGTTTTCTAAATGTTCTGTTGTTCCCCGTTAGAATAAAGGCCCATTCCCAAATGAAACCATAAGACCTAAAACCTTTTCACATGTCGAGATCTCAGAGAATTATATATTTATAAATATAAAATATTAAGATTGTGGTGGAAATATAGGTAAAAAGAAAGACTGGATCCGGAATGGAAAGAGTACCACTCTTGTTTGTTGCAAGTTACGGGCACTCTTTGTTGTTGTAATATTTCAAACATACATGGTAGTTCCACCAATAAAGATTCCAGTCATACCATTGTGAAAGCACTGGAATATATTTTGTCGAATTTGACTTCAAACTTAACACTGAGGTTTTTTTCCCCTATTTCTTTCCCAGTTGGAGTACTGCTCAAGTGCACTAACCTGGATAGTGGAAACCTTATCACAGAGCAACATGGCCAAGCCATCACACCCCCCACCAACACCTAAAGGTACCCTCCCTTGTTTCTCCTCATCACTTTAATGCTAAGAACATGTAAAAATGTTTCATTTATAAATAAGCTAAATCTGTTGTCCGTAAATTGAACAACATTAAATAAGGCACATCGTACTATACAAAAAAGAATTTAAAACATTTTAACTGCCAGGTGCAAAGCAATGTGATGTGTCAACATCATAATTGTTTTGTAATACATATGTTAATCATTTAGCGCCATCAAATTGATTTTGACCAATATATTTAGGAATACAGATTGATGTCCAATTTGTACTAATGGTAGAACTTTATATTTGTTTGTGTTTTACATATGTTGTTGTTTGACCCGTTTAAAATTATTAAAAATGTTTCACTTCCTCCACATTGTGTTGTGGCATATACAGAATTTGTAATTGATCAAAAAAATCATTCATACTGACAAATCGAAAAACACATTTTTAAAACATTTGGGTTGATTCATTGAAAATAAAAGACAGAATTATCTCATGTACGTAAATATTCAGATCCTTTGCCATGACAATATAACTTTAGCTTAGATGCATCTTGTGTCTTTTGATCATCCTTGAGATGTCTCATACTTTTGTGGGGAGGAGTAGATCAGCTATGAGTGAGCAGACATTATATATCTGTAAACCAGCCACATTAGCATTTTTCAACTTTTTTTAATGCATGCACACAAACACCGCCACACACATCCACCTCACACAGACACACACTCGCAATCAAACCAAAAACTATCATGAAAGCACTGACCACAGTGCCGCGATCCGCTGTAGGCATATGGGCCCACAACCTGGGACAAATAAATTAGGCTGTGAATCTATGGTATGCCAAACTCAAGCAGATGCATGTTCCTCCCATACTTGACCTCTAGTGACCACCCTGGACCACAACGCTATGGCCAGTATCATCCATATATAAATATATGAACATACCTAAGCTTACTTATGCTTACACACCCAGATGACATGCATACACCCATATCCAGATATTCACACACCTCACCTATGAATGAGCAGCCTCTTGCCCAAACCAAACCCAGCCCCATGCGATAATGCCTAAACCCAAAAACTACCCCAACAACCCATTTGGGTCCCTTTTAACTCCATCCCTCAAGTCCAGAGTTGTATCCATCTTTCCCAGTACACTACCAAATCTCTCTGTCTTGCTGTGATGGTTTGGCAGGTCAATTGTCAGTAAGAAAGCCATTGGTTTCAAGGCTTGTCTGGCTTGCCTTGAAATCTTTGATTCATCACACAGAGATTTGTATGCTGTCGAGTATGCAAAAGGATGATTCCTCAGTGTGTGACACCAACTGTCAAACATGGAGGAGGAAGCGTGATGGTCTGCGGCTGTTTTGCTGGATCCAGATTTGGCGACTTACCGTGGCACCCTGAACCAAAATATCTACCATAGCATTTTGCACCACCATGCAATACCCTCTGGGTGTAATCAGAATCAGTGAGAGTTTTATTGCCAAGCAATTTTCACAACAAATAAGGAATTTGTTCTGGCCATTGGTGCAACAATTTGTACACAATAAGGGAAATAAAAACAAATAAGAACAGTGGACTGAGCATAAAGAAATAGTAGACTTGCATTAATAAATTACAAAAAAATAACTAAAAAGTAAAATGTAAGGTGCAAGATTTTGTCCAGTTGAGGGTTGTGTATGTATGTCGGACAGGGTTATAGATTTGTAGAGTTGAGGGTTGTGTGTGTATGTGGGAAGCGGGCTATAGTCAATTTGGTTCTGGGGGCATGTTCATGAGGCCTACTGCTGTAGGAAAGAAACTGTTATTGTGGCGAGAGGTTTTGGTCCTAATAGACCTCAGCTTTCTGCCAGAGGGGAGAGCTCTGAAAAGTCCATTTCCAGGCTGAGAGGGATCAGCCCCAATCATTGCCGTTTGCCTCTGTGTCCTGGAGGTGTGTAGGTCGTGTAGAGATGGCAGATTGCAGGCAATCACCCTCTCTGCAGAGTGGCTGATGTGCTGCCCTTGTCCTTAACGTTGGCTGCACCGTACCAGACGGTGATGGAGGAGGTCAAGATGGACTCTATGAAGGCAGTGTAGAAATGCACCATCATAGTCATTGGCAGGTTGAACTTTTTCAGCTGCTGCAGGAAGTATATCCTCTGCTGTGCATTCTTTGTAAGAAAGGTGATGTTCAGCTCCCATTTGAGGTCCTGGGCGATGGTGGTGCCCAGAAAGCGAAATGACTCCACAGAGTTGACTGGGGAGTCACCTAGGGCGATGGGAGAAAGGGCAGCTGGGCTTCTCCTGAAGTCCACTATCATCTCCACTGTCTTTAGGGAGTTAATCTCCAAGTTGTTCTGACTGCACCAGGACACCAGATGATCTCCCACCTGTAGGCAGATTGTCTCCATAAGTCTGATGAGGGTGGTGTCATCCGCAAACTTCAGGACCTTGACAGAGTGGTGACTGGAGGTGCAGCTGTTGGTCTATAGGGAGAAAACTAGTGGGGACAGGACACAGCCTTGAGGGGAGCCGGTGCTGATGGTCAGGGGGTCAGACAGATGCTTCCCCAGCTTCAGGTGCTGCTTCCTGTTGGACAGAAAGGCTGTGATCTACCTGCATGTGGAATCAGGCACTCCCAGTTGGGATAGCTTGTCTTGGAGCAAAGCAGGAATTATGGTGTTGAATGCAGAACTGAAGTCCACAAACAGTATTCTGGCATAGTTTCCAGGCGAGTCCAGATGCTGGAGGATGAAGTGAAGAGCCATGTTGATCGCGTCATGAACAGACCTGTTGGCTCTGTAGGCAAACTGCAGTGGGTCTAGTAGAGGGTCTGTGTTAGTCTTGAGGTGGGATGGCACAAGGCGCTCAAATGACTTCATAACCACAGAGGTCAGGGCGACGGGTCTGTAATCGTTTAATCCTGTGATCATTAAACAACAGTAGAAAGCTGATCTGAGCAGTGTTTTAGGGTGGATGGGGAGACACCATCAGGCGCTGATGCTTTTCGGGGGTTCTGTCTCTTGAATAGTCTGTTAATGTCCCCCTCCAGGATTGAAAGTTCCATTGTAGAGGCAGAGGTGGGGATGATTGGAATGGGTGATTGTGAATGGGCCCCGATGGTGGGGGTTGGTGTTGATGGCTGGACACACAAGGGCAAGGTATGTTGTCAGGACTGCCCTTTTGTCTTTCAAATCTGCAGTAGAACTCATTCAGGTCATTCTCAAGTTGCAGGTCATTAATGGAGTGGAGGTTTAAGCTTGTAGTTGGTAGTCTGTTGGAGACCTTTCCAAACAGAAGCATAGTCGTTGGTTGAGAACTGTTGTTTTAATTCCTCTCCATACAGGCACTTGGCTTCCTTCACTGCCTTACCAAAGCTGTATTTAGTCTCTCTATACCTGCCTCTGTCCCCGGTCCTGAACGCCTCCTCCTTTTCCAAATGTGAGCCAGGTTTTTGTCATTGTTGTAACTCACCCTGGTCCGTGTTGGTACACAGCTGTCCTCACAGATGCGTGCTGCTCCTCTGTTCCTCTGTTGCTTCACTGCTCCACATCTTTGACCTTCACACAACAGGCTTAGAAAGTTTTAGTTTTTGCCTGTATGTGGGTATTAGATGGACCATGACATGGTCTGATAGTCCTAGAGCAGCACGGGGCACAGTGTGATAGGCATTGTTGATTGTAGTGTAGCAGTGATCCAAAGTGTTTGCCTCTCTGGTCGGGATTTTAATAAACATTTTATATTTCGGGAGTTCGTGGCTTAGGTTACCTTTGTTGAAGTCACCAAGAACAATAACTCAGGAGTCCGGGTATGACTGCTCTGCCTAGAGAATCTGTTCAGCCAGCTGCCATTGTGTTTCGTGCACGTTGGCTGGTGGCGAAAAGTAAACAATAACCAGGATAAATTATGAGAATTTCCATGGGCTGTAGAAAGGTTTGCAGTTGACAAAAACTGATTCCAGGTCAGGGGAACAGAACTGTAGTATGACTGTCACATCATTGCCTCAGCCATTGTTAATGTAGAAACATAGTCCTCCTCCCTTTGATTTTGCCCGAGAGTTCTGTGTCACGATCCTCCCGGAAGATTGAGAAACCAGGCAATTGCAGCGCTGAGTCCGGTATAGATCCACACAGCCATGTTTCTGTGAAACACAAGGCGGAAGATAGAGATCTCAGTTTTTCCCCAACAGCAAGTTTAGTTAGTCAAGTTTATTGCTAAGTGATCGCACGTTGGCGAGGAATATTCCTGGTAGCAGAGTCCGTTGTCCACGACGCCTAGAGTGTATAAGCACCCCAGGCCGTGACCAGAATGTCAGTAATTCAACGGATGTTGCAAGAAAATCTGGGAATAAATCCACAGAAGTTGTTCATGATCTCCTCTCTTGAGAAAACAATTCGAGAATTGTTGCAGAACACTGAATTAACACACAAAATAAGACCGAAAATTGCGCACCAGCTAACCGAGGCGGCCATCTGCGGGGCCACCTTGAGCTATGCAAGTATACATGTACTTGGGCAGGGGTTCGTCCTATAGCAAAATAATGACCCAAAGCATACCTCCAGGCTATGTCAGCACTACCTTGGAAGAAAAAAAGACGGTAGGCTTCAAATCATGGAATGGCCAGCACAGTCTCCAGACTTAAACCCTACTGAGCTGGTTTGGGATGATCTGGGCTGAAGGTTGAGAACAAAGCATCCTAGAAGTGCAACACATTTGTGGGAACTCCTGTAACAGTGTTGGGTAGAACTTTCCGAACAATATTTGATTTCCATTCCAGAAAGAATGCGGCTGTTATATGTTTTTAACCTCTATGTTACTGTATTTATTGTTACCTATCACTACTATTACAAAATCTTCTTTGTCCAGGATATTAGTGATCTCTTATGTGCCATTTGGTGATCATTTGTAGTATAATGTCAGTAGTTAATAAAGTGTGGCAACTGTCACTGATGATTGATCTAACAGGTGGCTGGGACTTCTGGTGTGACATATGCAGGAGGTGGTACTTCCTGTGTGACGTATGTTAGGGGGTGTAACTTCCAGTATGATATATGCTTGTCCGGTGAATTAAATATGTCGGGGTGTGTTTGTGGTTTGTAGTTTATGGTTGCTGTGTTGTGTTCGATGTTTAACAATGGGCTCCAGGTGTTAGACCTGTTATTTCCCCAGACATTCAATGTCATGATAAGTAATGATAAGTCTGATGTTTAATAAAAGGGATCCAGGGTTCAGGAATGTAAAATACCAAGGCAATTGATGTTATAATAAGTGTTATATGTGTGCAGCAGATGGTCTATAACCAGTGGGTGGTACCGTTCATGTGTTACAATGCAATAGGTGACTGGCCTGGCCTGTGTATTTAAATCACGCAGACCCCGGTGTTGGTCATTCAGACTAGCCTGAGTAAATCTGTGTACATTACAATACAAAACAATTGCGGATTGTACAGCGATCAACATTGGGTTTGAAACACCGGTGAAATCTATCACCATAACTGTTGCACAGCAAGTCGACAAGAGAATACATCTGGGTGATGACAACACGATGAAGATGCCACCGGTGCAAAGAAATTGGTGCGGCGTTTAGCTCAAATTTATCAACTACACCAGGATATGTTAGCACAGAGGTGGAAGTTGGAAGACGGGCGAATTGGTGGAAATATTTTCAACCCCGAGATACCAGAAGTCGCATTTCATGAATTGTCCGAAGGCGAAGTGTTTAAGCCCGGGGTGACTGATCAAACAGTTTTTAAAGCTAGTTTATGGAGCACCTTTCAAAAAGTGTTTTATTTGGGGCCAAACCATTTGGGGCCTAATACAATAGATGTGCTGTCTAACACTAGAACTGCCAAATGCCTACTCCAATTGGCATTTGAGTTTGTAATTAAAATAAAACTGGCATTTTGAAAGCTACACCCTCCTCCCTCCATGACTTTTTCTATAGAGGCGTATATTACATTTTTCCAGAATTCTGAACTCACAAATGGAAAACTAATTAGAGACTTAATCTGACTTAATCCGCAAAGAGCACACGCCACTTAGCGTTGGTACCCAACCAGCCACTAATGGTACCCTGGCGCTAATCACCCCACACTGAATGTATGATGTCAATGGATGAACACATGATACTCCCAGATGTATGATCAGAGCCTTGGTTGATTTTGAGTGAACTTACAAATGAAATACAAGATTTCCATGACCATTCAACAAATGAATTAGGCTATTATTGAAACATAATACAAATGATACTGGCTACTCGACAATTCAACATCAACTCGATAGCCCCACTAGAACCCCCAGGAGAGTCCTGGATAGACGGCCTGTTTTTGTAGCCTATTCATTTGGAGCCTATTCAATGGACCTCATCTTTTTCTAATAACTCCTCTCGGTTTTTTGATAAGTTATTCACGTCAAACCTTATATGTCAGTAAACTAGGAGACTAGAGCTACGCATCGGCATTGAAATCACTTCGATAGCTCCAGTAGTACCCCGAGGAGAGACCTTCAAAGACACAATTCGCATAGCCTATTCATTTGGAGAAATGGACCTCGTCTCTTCCCTAAAAAATCTTGTTTTTCCGATAACTTATTCATGGAACCTACAGACAATTGATGTCACCTATAGATTGGCTGTGTAATTTTCATTTTGTACATTTGTAGGGTCTAATAAACGAATGGAAATACTATAGCCTGTGTTCTTGGAAATAATCCTACTTTGTATTCTTTTCTTAATCGTTTTTTTTCTTATGATACGACCTTCAATACAAACACATTCTTGTATTCTTCAAATTCATTAAGCATTTTAAACAAACACTTTCTGTAATTCATTGTTTTAGACTATTCTATATAGTTTGATACGACCCAGTAGATGACCTGATGCTCTGGCTGGATGGTGATGCTGTGGAGGAGAATGTGTATGCTAATAGGGATGATTCGTATGCTAATGATGAGAAACGGTGTACGGCTCTGGCAGATACTGGGGGTCTGAAAGGCCTAGCGGTTTTAGGTTAAGGTCATTGAAGGAATGAAGCAGTGTGACTCTGTTAGATTAGAGCAATTTCTGGACAATGTCGATATGTTAGAGTGTGACTGCAACTGCGCACTGTTCGACTGATGTACAACCTGAAGCCCCGCCTTAAGCTAACACAATCCTTAATACAGCATGAAAAACAGACAGCCTGTGACTATCAAGCAGTCAACAGAATTTGTGAAACTTGTCTCAAGAATACCACCAACCAGGATTTGAAGAATCTAAGGCTGAAGGGTTGTGACTGGGTGTGTGACGCCTTGAACGACAACACTGAATCCGGCTATACTGACCCGGACCCTGATCCCTCGACTCAAGCATCTTATCCACCAAGAAACTACCATTGACCGGTTTGGATTTCAGCTAGGACCTCTTAATCCATCCTGTCTGTCCAATGTTGACAAGAGTTATGACAAAATGAAGAAATGCCTTGCACCACAGGTTTTAAAGATTATCAAAGCAACATTGGGTATGATCCTGGAAAACTTTGTTGCGACTTCTCCACCAAGCATGCATCAGATGTGAAGTGGACCACTCGAGCCAGCTAAGACATTCTTGTCTTGACCTGCCTGATTATTTTTTTGAGACCCATTATGACAACATTGTGGAGACAGTTTTAACACTGCGGCTGAAACATGCTGGCCAAGGCTTTGGATGTATCGGATTTTCAAACACTGAAGACTAAAATTCATGTGGCAGCTAAGACCTTTCTGTACCAACTCAATGTGGAGCCGTACATCATACCCAGAGAGTTAGAATAGAGATGAATACATGGATAAAGATAATAGGAAAGCTGTATGGAACGCAGTAGTGTCATGGTACGACAAAACAAAAATGACTGTTTAAACCGAAATCTGAATGTTTGTGTATCTTTTATGAAATGTTTGAACAATGTACTATTCCAAAGACTTGAATAAAACAATGTTAAACACAGAGATAGAGAATCTAATAGTTGAGTTAGATAGTAGACGAAACAATCAAAAAAATATACAAAACAAATTAGAAAGGAAACAAAAAGAAATGGTTGCTGAGTCTAATTCAGAAACAATCAAATCTCTCCTATTTTAAAAACAAAGCCAACTGGATGGAAAATGGTGAAAAATGTACTCACTTTTTTTCTTCAACAAAAAAAATCTCAAAAATTGCAACAACAGGCGGAGTCCTTCATGACTCACCTGAACATGTCTTGGAAGAGACAAAGTATTTTGAGGAAATATACTCAATGAAGCCTCCACTTTTCCCACTAACTGCAAGGATTCTTTTCCTAATAAAAAGAAAGTTAATTTAACATACAGCTCTGGAAAAAATTAAGAGACCACTCCTAATTTTTCTTAAATCAGCATCTCTACATGTATGGCAGCCATTCCATTCCAGTGTCTGTTAAATTCCAACACAGGCACACCTCATTTTACTTAATGAGGTACTAATTAGGTGATTACCTGTAAACAATCTAATTTATCGAGGAAAAGAAGAAAAACCACTGCTGTGGTCATCACTGTCCTCTTGTAATAGGACCAGCTGGATGGCAAAAACAGTGCAAGTAGTACCTCAAAGGTAATTCGAACTATTTGGACTATTCAGCATGACAAAAGGGTTGAAAAGAAAAGCTTTGAATGAGGAAAAGAAGGGTTCAATTCTGGCTTTACTGGCAGACGGATACAGTGAGCATCAGGTTGCTTCCATACTGAAAATTTCAAAGATGGCGATTCATACGAACAAGGTCAAGCAACAGACATTGGGGACAACAAAGCTACAAAAAGAATGGCAAACAGCAGCTGGGGTCAAGTGCACGGCGAGGACGGTTCGAAACAGGCTCCTAGGGGCAGGGCTGAAGTCATGCAAAGCTAGAAAAAAGCCCTTCATCAATGAGAAGCAAAAAAGAGCCAGCCTGAAGTTTGCAAAAGACCATAAGGATTGGACCGTAGAGGAGAAAGGTGATCTTCTCTGACAAGTCAAATTTTCAGCTTTGCCCAACACCTGGTCGTCTAATGGTTAGACGGAGATCTGGAGAGGCCTACAAGCCACAGTGTCTCGCACCCACTGTGAAATTTGGTGGAGGATTGGTGATGATCTGGGGATGCTTCAGCAAGGCTGGAATCGGGCAGGTTTGTCTTTGTGAAGGACGCATGAATTAAGTCAAGTACAAGGTTTCCTGGAAGAACACCTGCTTCCTTCTGCTCTGATAATGTTCCCCAACTCTAAGAATTGGTTTTTCCAGCAGGACAATGCTCCATGCCACACAGCCAGGTCAATCAAGGTGTGGATGGAGGACTACCAGATCAAGACCGTCATGGCCAGCCCAATCTCCAGACCTGAACCCCATTGAAAACCTCTGGAATTTGATCAATAGGAAGATGGATGGTCACAAGCCATCAAACAAAGCCGAGCTACTTGAATTTTTGTGCCAGGAGTGGCATAAAGTCACCCAACAGCAATGTGACAGACTGGTGGAGAGCATACCAAGACGCATGAAAGCTTTGATTAAAAATCAGGGTTATTCCACCAAATATTGATTTCTGAACTAAGTTAAATAAGTTAAAACATTATTTTGTTGTTGAAAAATGAATATGAATTTGTTTTCTTTGCATTATTTGAGGTGTGAAAACATTGCATATTTTTTTGGTTATTTTGACCAGTTATTTTCTACAAATAAATACTCTAAATGACAATATTTTTATTTGGAATTTGGGAGTAATGTTGTCAGTTGTTTACAGAATAAAACAAAACTGTTCATTTTACTCAAACACATACCTATGAATAGTAAAACCAGAGAAACTGATAATTTTGCAGTGGTCTCTTAATTTTTTCCAGACCTGTATATACAAAAGGAACAGGGTGAAGAAAAAATAACACTAGAGGAACTCCTGGAAGCTATCAAATCTTTTGATACTGGTAAGTCACCACAGCGCGATGGCATTCCCACAGAAATCTCACCTTTTTTGAAGAACTAAACAAACCATGTTTTAACTACTCATATCAGGTGTCTAAATTATTTGCAACTCTGCAAGAGGGTCTAATATCATTGCTGCTCAAACAACGCCCTGACAATAATTATAAGGATCCTACTCGGTTAAAAAGTTGGATACCTCTTACTCTACAGTGCTGCGACAGAAAACTTTTAGCAAAACGAATAGCAAAAAAATGCATTCCGGAAATAATACATCCTGATCAAACAGGTTTTATACATGGCCAATACATTGGTGACGATATAAGTCAATTACTGGAAATAATAGAGCTGTATGATAAATCAAAAAGCCTGGCCTAGTTTTCAAAAACAGATTTTGAAAGTGTTTAATAGTCTTTTTAGATTTTATTTGTAAACGTATGAGCTATTTCAGTTTAAGTAAATCTCTTACACAATAGGTGAAGGTGGTGTATAGTGACCCCAAGTGTATAATTATGAATAATGGTTTTCTTTCACACAGTTTTGGATTAGATAGGGGAGTAAAGCAAGGATGTCCATTATCCTTGAATTTATTCATAATGGTCATAGAAATCTTAGCCAACGAAATTAGAACAAAATATAGTTGCATAGCAACAACGGACGGGGTCCTCCTATATGGTGAGTATAGGAAAATGTTCTGATGGGGTACACTAACAGAATGAGACTGTCAGATATACATTGAGGGCAAGAAGTTTTTGTTAAGCATTGTATTATTGACAACGTAGATGCCATTGTATTTACTAAACAATGAAATAATAAAAACAACAGGATGTAGAACACCGTAGAAACAATACAAAAAAAGAGTAAAAATGTGTATGAAACAATAAAACAGAATAAAAACAACATGAAGTAGAATACAGTATAAACTGCAGGAAAAAGACAAAATCTGTGGATGAAACAAAATAAAAACAAGAGGAATAGAAATATACTACACACCATTTAGAAGTAGTTCAAAAAACAAATGGTGTATAGTGTAAGGAGCAAATTGAAATTAAGGTATCAGTGCAAAAACTAAGAAAGGGCAAAAAATAAAAAAATATTATAAACTGTAGAAAAAAAGACTAAAAATCTATGGATCTAACAAAACAAAAACAACATCAATAAAAATATAGTACACACCACCGGCAAGTAGTTCAAAAAACAAACTGAATAGTGTAAGGAGTGAAATGGAGTAGAAAAGTCAGTGTAAAAAAAAATAAACAACTGAAAGAATAGGGCATCTGCAGAGCAACCCCCAAATGGTGAAGTAAGGGGATGTAAGTAATTAAGCAAAAGTAAGATGTTGGCATTCAAACAAAATAAAAAGGCAATATGGAACTAGCAGTACATTTCCTGAAGAAAATGTGTTGTGCTTGCTAGCTACCCTACTCCTTCAAATTTCCTCGATTGCAAATTCAGATTGCCATTGAGAATTGCCACTTGTACCCGCACAACTATTTATACCACTTGTACATACATTATACTTGTAGATTTCCTGTAAAATTGTAAAATTTCCACTGCACATTTAGAATTGCATTTACATTAATTACACATCCATACATTGCATTTGTACATACATATACTTAATACTTTTTCTGCCCTCCTCTATTTGCACTTCTGGTTTAGACGCAAACTGCATGTTGTTGTACTGTACTTGTACTGTTCAATGACAATAAAGTTGAATCTAATCTAATTGCTGTTTAAAAAATAATTTATGGTTCAAAATAGTGTTAACAACAACACAAAATAGTGTTAACTATCAAAAGGTTTGGAGTCTGTATTTTTTAAGGTTGAAGATATACTGTTGGTGAGGGAAATTAGCATAAACTAGCATACATGACTGAGTTAAAGTTCACAAGTGTTAACAACAACAGGTCTTGTGTCTGTAGGTTGAACGGTTCAAAATATACAGCCTAATAGTAAATTAACACTAATTACGCTAAATAGCAAATGTAAAATTTGCAGTGAGGATAACTTAAACATATGAAACATTTTGTTCCATGTCTGTGGCACGAACGGTTCAAAAGATGCATCCTAGTAGTTAATTGATGCTAATTATGCTAATTAGAATACGGAAAATCAATAAACGTTTCCTACTTTGAAGTAGGGATAGCCTAAACTGGTGAAACAAAATTAGATTTGTGTCTGTCGCTCAAACGGTTCAGAAGATACAGCCTAATAGTTAATTAACGCTAATTAGCATAAATAAAATAAATTTTTGTCATAATATTTTGTCATAATTTGAAGAGGGGATAGCTACACTGGTGAAACAAAGTTGGTTTCTGATGTGTAGCTCGAACGGTTCAAAAGATACAGCCTAATAGTTAATTAACACCACACTAATTAGCATACTAAAATCATCAAACGTTTTATCATATGAACTAGGGATAGTCTAAACATGTACAACAAAATAGATTTTGTGTCTGTAGCTAGACTGGGACCAAAAATTTCCTCTGGCATTTCGGCCCAGACCGGCCCAATACAATCGGTCAGACATTACCCACCAGTACACCATCCTCGCAGTCCCCTTAAATATACATACCTACTGTATTATTCCCCCAAACCACTACAAAACTGAGTAGTAAGTGCCGTGGACAAGTGTACCAGTGCAAGTGGACCAGTGTACTCACTTGCTCTTAACTGAGTCCCTGGTGATCAGAGGTGGCAGTGGAGTAGGGCCTACACAATCTCCATACTCAAGTAGAATTGTCAAAGAAAGGGCTCTGCTAGAAGTCAAAGTATCATTTCAAATTTTTTTTATAAAATGTTAGTATGTATAAAGTATACAAGTCAAAATGATGCCTGTGAACTCCACACCAATGGACAGCAAAGATCTCCTCAAACTAGGCAACCTTTAAAAGAGTGAGAAGGGAAGACAGAGAGAAAGGTGAGAATGATAATTGATTCAGTTAAATAATGACAGTACCTGTATCTGAGATAGTTGCATGTATTGTATACTTAGTGGAAAAGGCTGCATGGCCCTCTGAACACCCTCATCAACAATGGCATTGAGAAAGAGAGAGAGAGATGATAAATCAGATAAATTATATATTCAGGTGTTAACAGTATCTTCTAGAAAATTTAAGCAGAGTTGCATAGATTGTAAACTCACTACTAAATAAAAAGAATTCCTGTGAACCCAACTCCAGTTAAAAGCAGAGACCTTTTCAAACAAATGAGGACAACCTTTAAGAGAGAGAGAGAAGGCGAGACAGAGAGAAAGGTGAGACAGAGACATGATAACTGGGAGTGGAAGAAGACAGGTGGACAGCCATCAGCTGGCATGCCATGAAGCATAAGAGTGGACTGTACATCACCCTATCCAGGTGAACAAGAGACAGAAAGACATAATCAAAGACCTAATATAGGCCTAACAGTACAAATCAGCCAGTAGCTATTTCTCCTATTTCTAAACATCCTAACCTGCTATGACCTGGACTTTACCAGAGATGTCAGTGACCTTTTCCTCTGCATACATCAGTAAGCAAGCATCAACACCTTCCTCTCCATCTCCATCTCGACCTACATATACAAAATATATAATAAAATACTGTAATTAGTTGAATTGTTTCATAAATCCATAACACATAATATAAAACAAAGGACTTACAGAACAATCATTCACATGTTGCTTGTGTCTATATAGGCGCGTCTATTACATGGACACAAGCATCAGGGAAAGAGATACAGTAGTGGACAAAAACATACTATGACATCCTTATAGGCACAATTTGGATTTAGTAATGAATAAACTATCCAAGTATAGTAACAGAGCCATGCTGTAGTACTTAGAAATATATATGCCAGGATAAAAAACCACGTCAGATTGAAGATGACAGTAACTGTTGCCTAGTTTGTAGATTTATTTTACATTGATGGTAGCTAGTTAGGTATAATCAGACTTGCTTTTTCTAAAATAATATTTACATCATAGAGACAAACACATGATAAACACCTCATTTAATAAATTATGCAAAACGTTAGATGTAACATGTACTAGCATGGCAGCAGTGTGAAACAGAAAGTCAATTATCTCCCGTTCTGGCTCAGTTTTTAGCTTGTGGCTACAGTACCTAACTAGCTACATTTTGTGTATTTACTTGCTTAATACTGGTGACAAACTTAGCTGTTATCAACCCATTGTTGTGCACAAACAAATTTAGTTAATTTATATAGTAATTTATAGAGAAATACTCACATATTAATTCAGAAACTGAGTAAGTGGGTAGCTAGTTAAGGCAGGCCAAATAGATTTAGTCAAGCTAACTTAGCAAACGTCAATCTGGTAATTATTCACAGCTGAAAATGTACTTTTTAACAAAATAATCTATCCAGTGTCCCTATTAGAAAAACATTGTAATAAGCAATTTTTCATCTTCCTTACCTCAAATGATTGACTTCGTTTGTACATCAAATCTGTGAAAGTAAGACTCCAGATCTATTCTTCTGACCGTGGTCTAACATTGCCACAGGCAAATGGGGATTTTGCTCCATCACATTAGGCGCACAATAAAAAAAAAGGTTCCCGCCGATTATGACCTAGCTAACTATTTCAGTTTGTAGCTAATGTTGTCTAGTATTTATGTCAGTTTTCAGATTTAAAATGTGATTTGACAGCAGCGATAATAAGAGAAAAAACATTGGAATTAGGATTCTGAAATTAGAAGGCTCTGGCTGGAAAGGGTTAACGTTATAATAGTCAGCCGTAGTTGCAACTGCATAAGGGAACTATGCTAGCTACAAAAGCAATGCCAAATAGTTTATGCTGCGCTATTTGACATTGACTGAGTGACCACCAGCAATATTTTCGCTTTATGATAGCGACAACAATTATATTATCTTATTATCATCTTCATTAATTTATTTAATCATCGCCATCATCGCGACACACACTACCTCCTCCTGCTGCCCTCTCCCTGCGAGTCTCTCCATGTTAATCATGAAGATACTCTATTGCTTACCGCTTCAACTACTCTGCTCCTGCTCACTCTGTCCCTCGGCCCTGTCACGCTCACACTGTGCCTCCTCGGCTTCCTTGTCACACAACAGCTCCATCCACCTGTAGAGCTATGCTTCATTTTGCTCCGTACCCCTTGCCCTAGCGCTTTTGTTAGTCCATTTCGACACCCTCATCCACAGATTTGTAGGGGAGGGGTGGAACCTAGTAAGAGACTTGATTGGGCCAACCCAGTGTTAGTATAGAAAATTAACCAATGGGCCGCTGTCTCTGCTTTATGGGCCGGTCATTGGAAGAAATTATTTATTTTTTTCAAGTTATACCGGTCCCAAAATTGCCTCAGCCCACCGGGCATTTGTCCGGTATACCAGATTACCAGTCCAGGCCTGTTCAAAAGATACAGCCTAATAGTTAATTAACGCTAATTACGCTTATTAGCATACGTAATATCGATAAGTTTTATAATTTGAAATGGGGATAGCTAAACTGGTGAAACAAAGTTGGTTTCCTGTCTGTAGCTCGAACTGTTTCAAAGATGCACCTAATAGTTTATTAACGCTAACTACGGTAATTAGCATGGGTAAAAAAGTAAATCCGATATACGGTTCAGGAGAAAAATAGTTTTAAAAGCATTTATTAGCATTAGCTTGCGTTGAAAATGGACAGAATTCTGTCAGCTGCCATTTTACCATCTTTTGAGATATCAACCAACAAATGCAAATGGTCTTATATGGGGGTGGTATCTGGATGCACAATGAATATGAAGTGCATAGGTTATTGTTCCAATAAAGAATTGCTTACATATATTGTACAATAGTCAGCCATTTTGTCCGCCATTTTGCAAGTTATCTCTTATTCATGAAAAGATTTAAGGGAGGCATGTATAAGACACCTGTATGCCAAAGGACAAGTCAATTGAATTTACGGTTCATGAGAAGATTTTTATAGTTTTGGACAAATTTTCATTGTACAGAAAAATCCATAATGCCAGACTTTATGGGTTCTTGAGGTGTTTTTGTTCATCATGAGAAATGAGGCAGGTACAAAAAAAATCAGCAGTGTAGGACAAACGGGGTGGGAATGGCATCATTTTTAAATTAGCAAATTGAATCGTGTACTATAGCGCCCCTGGTGGAGGAATCGGGACGGGGGTCTGTTTGTTTGTTACACGTGGACTATTTTAACAGTATGGAATATAGTTGCAAGCAACAATGGGATGGCGTTCTCCTATATGGCAAGGATAGTGAAATAGGTCACCAGTTATAAGCTGGAAAGGGTAGACATGGTCAGATACTTTGACACTGAGTATGGAGTATAATATACGAAGTACAAGATATAGCAATAGAGAAAATTGTCTGGTAGTGGACACTCGTGTCTATCTGTGTATGGCCATAAAGACCTCTGACTCAACAGTCCACTGTCTAAAGCCATAGACACAGGCATGGCCATGGAGTGTTAACATGATTGGAAAATAGACTGGCAGGGGCCATACGTGTCTGTATGTGTATGGTCATACAGACTTTTGGCTTGACAGTCCACTCTCTAAGGCCATAGAAAAAAACACTGGCAATGGTCGGGTGTCTGCGGTAAGTATACATGGTTTATTTTTCATTGGGTCATAATGTTATTCACAAATGAAGTTTATGCATCCATCATTTTTACACTGGTCAGCCATTGTGTCCGCCATGTTGTATTATATATCTTGTCTCCCCACAGGGTGTTAGAAGTTATGTTTAAGAAGTGTGTGCCTGGCCAGGTCAATCAGAGTTATTGTTGTTATTTTAAATACATTTTTACAGGTTTCATAAAATATTCACTGTACAAAATGTCCAAGATGGCAGACGTGATTGGTTCTTGATGCAGTGTTGCACCTCCTGTGGAATGAGGCATGTGGACAAAGT
This sequence comes from Esox masquinongy, assembly GCA_016801175.1. Classification (NCBI taxonomy): domain Eukaryota; kingdom Metazoa; phylum Chordata; class Actinopteri; order Esociformes; family Esocidae; genus Esox; species Esox masquinongy. Next base: position 31,409 of record JACXGI010007200.1, read on the forward strand.
ATCAGCATTCTAGGTCAATCAGGGTGGAAATAGTGTCATTATGAAAAAATTATTTGGGGCATGGCCTGTGGCACCCCCTGTGGAGGAATTGGGTCTGATGTCTGTGTGGTAGGTATACATGGTCTATATTCTCGTTGTGCCCTAATGTAATGCACACATGAAGTTTATGGGTGCATGTGTTTTACACTGGTCAGCAATTTTGTCCGCCATCTTGTATTGTATTGTATTGTATTAGTTGTGAACACCCTATAAGGAGACATGTATAAGTTATTGTTGATTTTATGTCGATTTCTAACCATTTCTCAGTGTGCTCCACCTTATGATATTATTTAACCTATGTAAAGAATTATTGAAATTGTAATTTTGTTTCATTGAATTTCCCCCACATAGTTTTTTTCCTTGTAGCCTACACAACACATTATAGAAACCACAGACCTTTATTTTGAAGGCGACATATGAAAATCGGAAGTCTTGTTGTTCTTACTGTTGCTACCGAAGTTTAATAAATAGGCCTGCAAGTATAGAGCAGTATAGTTGTTTTTAACGGTTTTATGAGTGCAATTTGTTTAATGCCAACTCCTTTACATGAACCGTACACGATCAGTTGCATGGATATCGTGGAGCTGGTAACAGCTGGCCACAATCAATAACATGCAGTTACTTAATCACAGAATCGCAAACTCCTCTTAAATTTCAAAGTTCGAAATCGAACTTAAACATTTTCTAACTACAATCGAAATCAGTACACCCCTATATCCGCATGTTAGTGGATTTTCTAAGCCCATATAGCGTAATTTAAATGACAAAGTAATCATCCCCTCTTGAAAGTCATTAGCTGCTGCACAACTTTTGTACATGGCAGCTACATTTATCTACTACCTCGCTGGTTAAAACAAACTGTTGGCTGGTTACATTTCTAACCTGCTTACCTGTCAAGTAGGTCAGTAACCAGAACAAACTTGTTGAACGGGCATTTGATTTCCAAGGGGCAGCACATTTATCCTACAAATAATGATTAGTAACTTCAGCACGATGGACGGAAAGCTAATAATTCTAGCATGTATGGCTGCCTAATTCTGTGGGCTATTAGGCTATTGTCATTCGACGTAACCATCCCACATTTACAGTGACGGTGGAATAAAGTGATTTAACAAGAGGCTTACAACACTAATTACAGAAACATGAATACATTTCGAATGAAACCATCAAGGATGTACAGTAGCATTATGCAGTAAGACAGGACGCAGCAACACAAATAGACATTGCAAAGCCCAAATCTATGACATTACCGGTAGCAAATATATAAAAACGTACTCACAGTAACAATGTTACTTCAACGCGGTAAGCCAGGTGTGCTTTTCGTAGTTGATCGATTGAAAGTGCGACGCAAATCCTTTCCCTGACTGGGACAGGGCTGCTAGGTGGAGGGTTGGTTCCTCGCAATTTCCATCTTTTCTCGAAAAAGGCTTTGCCAGTAAATCCGCCACCAAATCCATTTAGTCTCCATTGCGCGTTAAAAAAACAACAGGGCTCAGCAAAAATCTAAACAAAAAATCTAACGGAAAGCACTACATCTAAAAAGCGAAACCTCACAAAAGAAAGTTAAAATAAATCTTAGATGTTCCTATGTTACGTCCTAACTAGTTTTACCTCAGTAGGATGACTGGCTCTCCGATCACACCATGTGAATAATGCACACGTAGGCAACTAGGCAGGGTAGAAGACTGCTGCGTGTCAAAGAATATGCTCATTATGGCGAACTCGAAATCTGATTGGTTGAATAATATGACAGTCAACAATATCCTCCCCATTTGCTTCAACAGAATATGATATTCACTCGATATTCTATAGGCCTCAGGGTAGATTTTCACCCAGAGACAGCACCTGTGGACAATCTGACTGGATAAAAGCTCCGCTGGTGGATTTAACAGCAACCCTGTACCACATTAGCATTAGCATAAAGGGCTAACTTTGTGAAGTCATAAATCAGTCGATTTTTGACAGATCATCTAGTCATGAGTTCTGTTCAGAAGTATAGCCTAGGGTCCTGAAATGTACTGGCGAGTAAATCCGATGCATGGTTCAGGAGAAGAAGAATGTTTAAGTATATTTTAGCATTAGCACTAGCTAGTGTCGAAAATGGTCAGAATTCAGTCACCTGCGGTTTTGCCCTCTTTGGAGAAATTGACTAATGTACAGATGTCGCACATTTAATTCCAGCGCCAAGGGGGCGGTCCGTGACGAGGCATGCCGCGGCATGTTGCAGTGCCGTGCGGCATGGACAAAAACATAAAATAAAAAATAAGAATGGCCACCAGGAGGCATCTGTGAGAACATCGACACCCGCCTGAAACTGCTTTTATTCAAGCCTGCGTCTGTGCTTATATGGCCAGAATAAAACATTCTAATTGGAGGAATATTGTCTACTATAATCCTATTCATGAATTGCTGTGTTGCAGTGTTTTATTCTATGTTATAGGTCTACACTCGCGAATCTCTTCCTTTTCGTTAACTGTAATTATTTAAACTGAAAAAGCGAACAGCACAATTCGCTTGCCACGATTAGGGCTTTGCTGTTAAAAAGAGGAAGAGGATCGATTAAGAAAATGAACCCAGAGGACAGTGAGATCATAGCAACGTCTCTGGTGTCGCCTATGCTGTATGCTCAGTTCCCAAAGACTGTTAAGAGTTCATTATGCTGATTAATTAAAATAAAAAACATTTGTTGGATCATAGAATTTGTTTTATTGCTGTCTAAATGTAGGCTATTATACAGTATGGCTATTTAAAACATGTTTGGTAGCTATATTATACAGTTGGAATTCTGGAATTTTAACGTCGGTATTGACTGATTTGATGCAACAAACTGTGGTAAAGATAGTTTTACGTTCGATATTTGACAGATATTCAGACATTCAAAGCTCAATAGCTCACAAACAATTGAAGCTACAGGCCTCGGGTTAGTCTCGCTATGAAAGAAAAAGGTTGGACCACACTGCACAGGTCTCGTTTTCTTGATTCTGACAGAAGTTTCCAAATGGCAGGAGACCTTGATGGCAATATTGTAGTACGTCAGCACATAGCCAACGAACGTCGCAAGGGAATGTCAACAAATTGCATCGTCAACATTTTCAAATCTCCACAACTCTTTGACAACATCACCTAAAAACGTCAAACCAATGTAAAACTGTTCAGGAAGCAAGCAAGCAAGTTTATTTATATAGCACAATTAGTACATCGAAGCAATTCAATGTGCTTTACAAAGAAAAAGGAAAAAAAATATATAAAAATGCAGTAACATAAAAACAAATACTCAAATGAAAACATCAAAACAAATGAAAACATCATAATAAGAAAATATAAAAAGAATAAAAATGGGATAAAACATAGGAAGCTATAAGGCTAAACAGTGTGGTTAAGTTTAAGTGCTCAGTCATAGGCACGTGAAAAAAGAAGTGTTTTTAACCTGGATTTAAAAATGTATACGTTTGGGGCACATCGAAGATCTTCTGGTAGTTTATTCCAGCTGTGTACAGCATAAGTGCTAAACGCAGCTTCTCCATGTTTAGTTTGGACTCTAGCTGACCTGTGTTCATGGATCTAAGAGCCCTGCTCGGTTTATATTCTTCAAACATATATAAAATGTATTTGGGTCCTAAACCATTCAGAGATTTATGAACTAAAAGCACCACTTTGAAATCTATTCTGTAACTGACTGGAAGCCAATGCAAAGATTTAAGAACCGGAGTGATGTGCTCTGTTCCTGGTTAACATTCTAGCAGCAGCATTCTGAATGAGCTGCAGCTGTTTTACAGTCTTTTTGGAGATTCCAGTTAAGAGGCCATTACAGTAGTCAACCCTACTAGAGATAAAAGCATGGATGAGCTTCTCTTGGTCTTTTTGGGACACCAAGCCTTTGATTCTGGCTATATTTTTTAGATGATAGAATGCTGTTTTGGTGACCGCTTTGAAATGACTGTTAAATGTGAGGTCTGAGTCTATCAGAACACCAATATTACGTACTTGATCCCTGGTTTTAAGGGCCCGAGAATCCAGCTCTTTACTAATACTTGTTCTTTTATTTTTGTTGACAAACACAATAATCTCATATCTTTTATCTTGGTTTAATTGTAGACAATTTTGGTTCATCCAGGTATTTATGTGCTCTATATAATTTATGTGCTCGAACCATAATGAGCTGTTGTCATATGGTTCAAGAGCCATATATATTTCAGTATCATTGGCATAGATGTGGTAGCTAATGTTGTTTTTCTGTAGAATTTGGCCCAGAGGTAGCATATAGAGATTGAACAGAAGCGGTCTGAGAACTGATCCCTGTGGAACTCCGCATGTCATAGCCACCCTATCAGATTCATGATTACCAATGGTGACAAAGTAACTCCGGCCATCTAGATAAGATCTGAACCAATCAAGGACTGTCTCGGAGAGTCATACCCAATTTTCCAGCCTATAAGTGTTTTCCATCTATAAGTGTTCTATGATCTACAGTGTCAAATACTGCACTGAGATCTAATAGAACCCGAACTGTTATTTTATCAGAATCAGTATTTAGCCATATATCATTTAAAACATTAATCAGGGCCGTTTCAGTACTGTGGTGAGGTCGGAAGCCTGACTGCAATTTGTCTAAGAGACCACTTGAGGTCACAAAATTGCTGAGTTGATTAAAGACAACCTTCTCAATGATCTTGGCTATAAAAGGGAGATTTGATACAGGTCTATAGTTGTTCATTATAGATGCATCCAGTGTTCTCTTTTTTAATAGGGGCTTAATGGCAGCTGTTTTTAGAGACGTTGGGAAAATGCCTGATTGCAGAGAGCTATTAACTGTTTGCTATAGGTCCATTGTTACAGAGTTAAAAATTGTTTTAAAAAAGTCTGATGGCAGTGTGTCAAGACAACATGTGGAAGCTTTAAGATGTCGAACCACACACTCAAGGCCACACACACTCAAGGTGAAGAACTGTTTCTTCTAGGGATTTTTGATCAATTATATTAAATTGCGACATAATAACCATAGACATAATAATAAGTTATGTCTTGGTGGTCGTGATGACGGGACAGAGTCCTTGTTAGACTGTGTAGTTCTGATGGTCCGTCTAATATTTATAATTTTTTCACTGATGAAACACGCAAATTCATTACATATCACAGTGGACATGAGTTCTGATGCTATCTGCTTTTTTGGGTTTGTAAGCTTGTCGACCAGGACAAATAGAGTGTGGGTATTGTTGATATTCTTGTTGATCATTCCCGATAAATGTTGCTGTCTGGCCCTGCTATCTCATTGTTGAAGCTACCAAGGCTTTGTTTATAGATGTCATAGTGAATTTGAAGTTTAGTTTTCCTTCACTTACGTTCCGCTTTTCCTACATTCTCTTTTCAGTGCGCTTACCATCACGGTGGTTCTCCATGGTGCTTTCTGTTTTCTTTACCTTTACCAGTGCAAGACGATCTTTTGGCGTTAAAATTATCCAGGAGTACATCAACTGACTCTGCACTTATTGTTGGTGAGATAGCTATGGCCTCCATAAACTGAGCATTGTTACTCTCATTAATGTACCTTTTCTTAACAGAAACAGAGTTTACTGCAACCTTCAGGGGGATAAGTGATTAAAAAAAAACACAGAAATGATCACACAGGGCCAAGTCTTTAACCATGACAGAGGAAATATCGAGACCTTTAGACATAACCAGATCTAGAATGTGGCCTTGAGTGTGTGTACGCTCTTTCACATGTTGAGCGAGATCAAAAGTGTCAAGTAGTGCAAAAAGTTATTTGGCATTATTGTCCGTTCTATTATCTATGTGGATGTTAAAATCCCCAGTAATAATAAACAAGTTATAATCAACTGATATAACAGAGAGTAGTTCAGCAAAATCATCAATAAAATTTACAGAATATCATTGAGGTCTTTAAATGGTTAAAAACAAAATTTTGGGGGTACCCTTCAATGTAAAACAGAGGTATTCAAAAGAAATAAAATTACCTAGTGTATTTTCTTTGCTCTGGAATGTATCTTTGAATAGGGCAGCCACTCCTCCTTTCCTACCATTTCGACACGTATTCATATAGCCAAATTTTTCAGGTGCTGTCTCGTTAAGAATAGTAGCACTACAATCTTCTGTTAGCCACGTTTCAGTGAGAAACACAAAATCTATGTTGTAAGATATTATAATGTCATTTACCAAGAATTATTTGTTGGCGAGAGATCTGATATTAAGTAAAGCCAGCTTAATATATATAATAGGGGTTCCTGGACTAGTAGGTTGACGTGTTACAGTTAACAGATTAGACAAGTTTACTTTATAGGTTGCATGCTCACAATTCCTTCTATTTCTAATCAACACAGGAATAGAGATACTGGGTCCTAGCTTGTACTCAAAACAGTCAGCATTGCTATTTTCACAGTAGCAGGGACCCGAAGCACATCAAAGAGTATATTCTGTGCTCTGTGGAAATAAACGACAAGGTTGTTGACGATGTGGCAGTTGCCTAAGCAATGGTTTTAAACGGGGGGAGGAGTGGGAAATAGGGAAAGATGAGCTCTGCTCTCTTTGGTTAGAACTAGCTCCCTGATTGGTGAGTGTGGTGGAGGGGGGGTGGGAGTTGTTGTGCCCCCGTTTGGGACAAGGACAACTTCTGAAAGCATTAGGTGATTGTTGTTAGAGGGTCGGGGGGGGGGTGGATACTCTGCCTATGGGTACTGTCCTTCATGCTTATCTTGTTTGGGAATGGCATTCCAAGAGTGTGACGTATGTTGGCACCATGCAGCCGGCATCCCATGATGTTTGGATGAACCCCATCAGGTCTAAAGCGGTCTTTACAGTTCCAAAAAATATTGAAATTGTCAATAAACCTTATCCCATGGTTGAGGCATGCCGATGTCAGCCACGTATTCAGCCCAAGGAGTCTGCTAAAAGATTCAATTCCTTTCCCCAAGGTTGGAATGGGGCCTGAGATGAA
>JACXGI010007201.1:0-15630 GCA_016801175.1 Esox masquinongy
ACACACACACACACACACACACACACACACACACACACACACACACACACGCCTTTTACAAGAACCCCCAGGACATTAACAGTTAACACATTCAGCTCTAAAAGGTCAAAGACGGCGGACTGTTTCATAATCACACCTCCACTGAGTCACATTGGTAGACTCCGTCAATGTAACTCCTGGTGATGTTGTGCTACATTGGAAAAGGATAATAGCAAACAGCCAAACCCACCTTATACTCCTCGATCCAGGACAGCAGTCCGTTAAACGTGAAACTGGCCCAGTTTCCAGCATAGTAGCTTCTCCTGCAGGATGGATCAATCATTCATGTCTCATACATAATGGTATGCAATGGATGAATTTGGACGAACAGGTGTTGGTAATATTCCCTGATGTACTAGTGGTGTGAAAATTTGACTTGTAGCTTTTTTGACGGCATTTGCGCAGAAAATTAGATGGGGCAGAATGAACGCCTAAGACCGCCATCAAACCCCAGCATTCAACATACCCCCAAACTCACCTGTCAACATGCAAGACGCGCTGTCCAACCCGGGAACAGGCCGCCGCTATGACCGACTCGGACAGGCCTGGAAATGAACAGAGGCGACACGTTTCATTGGCCCGAGAGGAAGCGGTTCAGCCCATTCATGAATGGAATGATATATTCAATCTGAGAAATGCTTTCCTATTTCCACCTGAACCTATTGGCAGGCAATTCAGCACATTAACGGTGGCCAGCCGAACCGGGAAGTGATGAGTATTGCTTTGAGTGTATTGCTTGTCCTATTGTCAATGGGGAAGACATTTGTAGAATGAGACTCTTAACGCATTCAGAACAGTAGCGAAGCTGGCAGTTGAACAAGGTTCACGAACAATAGGCTTCAAATAAAAAACGACGAGTTTCCAATGGGACTACGGCTTCCACGGCACATTTATCTCCCGGAGAAGCATCCTCTGGTATGAGGCGCACGCAGTGGGGGTGGGGGGGGTGGGTCGGTGTCCACCTGGTATTAATTTAGCTGACCTGAAGATCATTCCGGATTTTTCCGTTTCCAGGAGCAGAACAAAGGGGAGAAACAGACAGAGGCCGAGGGGGGTGTGGGGGGAGGGGGTCGGACCGTAGCTGGCGGTTAGGTAAGCGAGATTGAAATGCCCACGCCACAGCCAGAGCCCGGAAAACAACTCCATTAAGCCACAGAGAAGCCCCGGATCTCTCCATCGCTCTTCCTCATCATCTGGCCTTGCAATGTCCCATCTCACACACACTCACACACACACAATGGGGAAGTGATTTATTTATTTCACGACGGTAGACGCCGCCACTTCCACATCTCCCAGTGTCCTCTAACGTAGAGCATCTCCCAGTGTCCTCTAACGTAGAGCATCTCCCAGTGTCCTCTAACGTAGAGCATCTCCCAGTGTCCTCTAACGTAGAGCATCTCCCAGTGTCCTCTAACGTAGAGCATCTCCCAGTGTCCTCTAACGTAGAGCATCTCCCAGTGTCCTCTAACGTAGAGCATCTCCCAGTGTCCTCTAACGTAGAGCACCTCCCAGTCCAGATGTAAAGCCAGAGTGTTACGCCGTTCCACGAGGCCTCTTACAGAGTCCTCCTTAAACGTGGGCTATTGTTCAATAGTCATCTCAACATCAGGCATAGCGTAGCTGTGGCACGGCCCGTGGAGGACAAGCTACCCAGCGTTCAATTGCACCAATGTCTGAATGACCGAGACACACCAGCGGACACTTGAAAAATTACACTCTGGCTCAATTAACTGCGCAACCTTGTGAAGGAAAAAAATTACACATAGGTATTCATGATGGGATTGGCTATGCCGACCAGGGCGGGCTATGCAAGATGTTTTTTTAAGCTGTGTAAATAACCTCCGTCGCCTTCTTTTAATGCTGTTCATCGTGTCCGGTATAGATTTTTCCACATCATGTTTGCTAAAGACAAACATTACCTGCCATAAAGCACTGATGCCACACAGACAGGCCTCACGATAAATAATGGATCTGGGCAGGCAGGACTTTGATGACCGAGCAAAGCCCCAAATGCTTTCAGCAGGAATTGTATGAAATCATAAATCACTCTTCGTTTCAAAGAACATTCCAAAATGGAGTCTCTCTCTCTCTCTCCCCACCTTGAAAGTCATTTGACGTGTTATTTATAGTCTGGCTGAAAGGGCTCGGGAAGGACCCGACCGGCCAGCAGACAGGGGGCGGCATGGGAAGAGGCACGTCAGTCAACAACACCGCCCTCCTCCCATCGTCACCAGTGCGTGTGCCTTTCAAATGAGATAAGGAAATGGACAGTTTAGTCCAACTGCGGAGGCATAGCAGTTTAAATTAATGTGATCTTCTATTTGTTTTTTTTTGCAAGGCTTTAATTGACAGAATCAGGAGACACAGGTGAGAGACATGGTTATTGAACCCTTGTGTCCTGTGGGGAGATGTCTATGTTCAGAGCCAGGAGCGTTACCGCTCCACCGCATCTCTGCACAAAAGCTGTATTATCCCTCCCCATCCACCACCACAGGCCCCTAATATTTACAAAAGCAGCATTCGATAAAATGACAAAAGATGAACCGGCGACATCGCCGCTTGTGTTTCGTGCTGGATATTTTAGCTGACCATTTTGGGGTGGCTTTTAAACCTGATGAATAAGCAAGAAGTTTGAGTGGAAGTCAAGATGTGTCAAGTAGTAAAGCTGATGATGTTGGCTGTGGGCCATAATCACACGTCCTGCTAATGGAGGCCCTTCATGGCAGTAGCTGTGGAGGACCCCCACCAAGACGAATAGTTACATTAACACAACAGCAGGGAACAGCTCAGCAAGGTTCCCATCTCCATTGGGTTTATAGCCATCTCTGTTATAGACTCTTCCCATGACCAGTCTTACCGTGAGATCGGGACTAATTGTGAATCTCCATCACTGCCATGCCGGAACGCAATCCATTTGCTGTGGCGCCGTTTCGTGCAGCAAGTAAGGAGTCCCTGTATCTTCAGGTCTTACCCGCGCTGATAGCTGCCTCCTGACCAGCAGCTGAGAGAGGACGCTAACTGGCTGGACAAACTCGCCGGACGGAGAAGATGCAACGGTCCCGACAAGCGCACGTCGAAGGACGATTAAAACGGCAGTGGACCAGATATTCGTGAAGAACACAAACAGGCCTATAATTACATCAGAGACCCTTCGAGACTTAACTCACAGATTACCCGCGCAGGCCGGAGGGCCCCTGTGCCACCCCACTGGCGCCGCCCCCGACCCCCCTGGGGGCGTCAGGTGTGCACCAGTCGGGGACTGACGGGGTGCAACCGACGGGAACACCCAGCCTCACGTGAGTGAAGGTCCAGCAGATGGAAAAACGTGTCATTAGGGGGCCACTATATTCATAAACAACTGTTCCTTGTCCACGGCCACGGTTGGCGGACGGACCCAACACAGAGACGGAGGCCGCGGGAACCTGGAGAACACGCTTGCCTGATCAACCTTGACACGGAACGCCGCCTGGACTGGAAATAGACCGGGTCATCAGTGCAGTCTTGTCACCTAGAGTCCGGGGACCAGATGGCTTCCACCAGCAGAACTTGAAGCGGGCCAGAGGTGTTCGATTTGCGCACCATCAATCAGTGTTGAACTGCGGCAAAAGGAACACGAGGCGAGCTGTCGTTTTGGATGTTTATTTTCCCTCCTCCACTGCAGAACGAATCCCAGCCGTGAGCTCCTACAGAGCATTCTCTTGCTGGCGTCAGCCGGGCGCTTTGTACCTGCTTTTTGCATGGACTGACTACTGAACATTAGAAATCAGAGACACTGCATTCTCTTCCATGCTTTTACCGTGGACTCAACTTTTGTTAACCAAGGCACACCAAGACAAACTCCTGGCTTCGGCTAAACCATATGCCACACCCATGGATGTCAGCGGCCATGTTCGAAAGGGTCCAAGCGAAGGAACCATCTAATTAGTCCCAGGAATAGATGGGTTAGTCCAGATCCGAAAGACATGGGTATTTATGCACTAGAGTGATGTATTAAAATTCCTCATTGGCTTTGATAGTCTGATTAGAGGTGATTGAATTGCAGTAGACGTGTCCTGTCTGCAGTCTGAGAATGGTTTCTCTGGAACTGCGGCCCTCAGCAATGGGCCATCCGTCCCACAGAGACTAATAAGACTACGCTCACCCACGTCAAGCCACCTCCAAACTGTAAATTAAAGAGCTGCACACAAAACTCTGTGCTTCTGCCTTTAGACTGTAAATGTGTACATCAACTGTGGATTATAGCCTTTACTCACAAACCATATCATATTACCTTATATGATGCCCACCCATTGTATAAAATTAAATATGAACTTTGTGTAGATTGTGTGTATCCTGTATTTATGTTGTCTACCACCTACACCACCATTATAAGTACACTTCTGAGTAAATTTACTGAATGGTTAGACATGATTCTTTTGTACAACACCCCTTCATTTTGACATCACCGAAATGACTGCACTGAAAAAAAGTCTCACACTGTACAGGGTTTTCAGTTTGAGTGGTCAGGCAGGTAAGCCCAGCTCATCATCCTTAAGCCAAACCACCACATTGTCTTGATCTTTCAATGAACCAGGGCTTTGGGATTCATCAGAGAGGGCTAAGTAGTAGACCACAGTGATTTAAAATGTAATCTAAGCCTAGTGTTTGCGAGGCCTCAGGACTTGGCGTAAGTGGCATGACCAGACCGAACCAACCTGCCTGGTATACATGGTTCAGGTTGATAGCAGCTGTCTAATGCCCTGGGGAAATTTATGTCACACCTTGGGTCCGTTGATACCAACTGAGCAAAGTTTTAACACTGTTTCTGCCTAAATGGCTACAGTTAACCTTTTTTCATGTGAATCTTTCCATCAAGATAATGCAACTCCACACAGCCTCTAGTGTAAAAATGATTCTAAAAACATGACAGCAGAGGTCAGTTTCGTCTGGAGACACAGGGGGTCCAAACCGAATGGTTGTAATAAACCGTGTACTAAGTGTAGGTTTAGTGTCAGCATGCTGACGTAAGTTGCGTTAACAAGTCGCCCATCCTAGCCAATACTATACAGTACAATGACAGTAACTTGACGTGCATAGTTTTATAACGAGGTTAACGTTAGCTTATGTAGCTAGTCACTTGATTGTCTGAACTGAGAAAGCAGTTCAGGACTGCACTTAACGTAAGTAACGCGTTAACTAGCTAACTAGCTAGCCATCTGTGTCTACATTGCTGTGTACCATGCACAAACACTGGTTGTTTAGTTTAATTACTCTGAAATATTACTGTCAAACAGGTACACGATACCAAGAATACTATTATGTAATAAACAGATTACATTACCCAGCTTTAAAAATATGTTGACATTACGGATGTTGATGACGTTGTACAGCGATGTTGCAATTTGTTTCGGGTACATTAACGAAACGAGTTCACAACACATAGATAAGTGTCGTTTTCGTGTTCAGAAAAATACATGAAGGCGTTATCTAGTTTTAGATAAAGTCATTACTGTACATTGTTCGGAAAATTACAAATAACCTACTCAGATTGAATAAGCAATACAGTTACTGTCGCTAGCTAACGTAAAATTAAGTAGCTAACACCAATGCTATATTTTTCATTGTCTGAATGGCACCATTAACCCTCCACAATGTTAGCCGCATAGTTATCAACAAACACACTGCGGTACATACAGTGCGGGGGAAAACTAGTTTCTTACCTGTCCCAAGTATGATAACATCAAATTCGGATGGGAGATTGTCTGCAGCCATGTTTAGCGCTAGTCGCTCCGTATCACATGACGTGATACACGCTCGCGCACGCAAAAGCGCGATCACGCAAACAACCAAAAACGCACACATTCACTTACAAACCTACAAATTAAATAAAAAGTAGTCCATGTAATTTCTCTTAGTTTCAACTATGAATATCGTATAAGTAAAGATATTTCTATAACTAAAAACACATTACTATAAATTAAAATATAAACACCAAAGGGTCAGTCTGTATAGTATGATGAGGTATCCTTTTGAATTCAACGAATATTCCCTCTAATTTTTCTGGTATCCTGTTGAACGTTAGGAGGACATCAGCCCTTGGACTACACCTCAAGCCTACTTGACCTGACGACTCGTAGATGAACCTGTACAAAGTCCTCCTGGTTATGTTGCAGATTTAGTTGCTGCCTGATATTTCCTGCTGTCACTGCCCACAGCCCACCTGGTCTTATTTGTTCTTGTCTACCTGGTTTTCCAGCTGAACTTGATTCTGCTTAAAGACCCTGGACACAGCTCACCTGCAGTTATTGACCTTGACAACCCTCAGAGTCTGGCTGCTCTCTAGGTTTTTTCCTAAGTTTCGACCCAGTAGGGAGGTTTTCCTAGACACAGTGCATCCATTCTTGTTGACACTGCCTCTTTGGGGTTTCAGGCTCTCTGGGGTTTCAGACTGTGTACCTGCAAACACACTTTTTGACAATTGCTGATGTAAAAAGGGCTTTATAAAATAAATTTGATTGATTGAACATCAATAGTCTAATATCCTAGGCGAAGGGAGATTTGCGTGATAACATCAATAACAACAGATGAACACTGTATCTGAAATGGTAGAGAAAGGAGACATCTGACTCCCTGTTCTATTTCAAAGGCAATCATTAAGGGAGTTTTATTCGCGGGCCCAGTTGCCCAGGTAGGCGTCTTTTTCTGCATTGGGTGAAAGTTGATCGCATTCGTTTTGGAACAGAACTACGGCGAACATGTGAGCCAGGTGCCGCGTGACATAATTAAGCACTGAGTAGGATTCTGTGTTTTAACATCCAAAAGGGATTCCTTTATCTGCCTTTCCCAAAACTAGTTGAAAATTCAAACACATATTTAATGGAAAAGAGACAGTGGTAAATACATATTGCCTTGTTGACAACCTGAACCAGTGGCACAGATTTACGGTTTAATTTGAGAAGGCTGCTTCTCCCTCACCGCTTTTGTCCATTCACCTTACAAGCACATCCTTAAGAAGACAAGGACATACCCAGGCTAGACATTGGTTACCTTTAACCAAAGGTAGTATTATTAAATGATTATGGCCACTGGATCATCTCTGGTCTGTCAGCTGCTGTTGGTTGATGTACAGCCCATTGGAATAGCATCTTCTTCATGAATGGCTGATTTCCTGTTTGTGAAACCACTCTTCAAGGGTGTCTCAGTGGAAGTAGGATATGTAAAATCAAACAAATAAAAGCACCCACCTAATTCTTATGAATCTAGCCAGAGTGAAGGTATATGGCTCGGCAAAAGCAAAGAGGTAGAAATGCCATTCTCAAATTGTAAATCGTGAAGTCTAGAAGGCAGCTTGGTGCATATCTCTCTGTCATGAAATATATGTTTGAATTTTAATACTAGCTGTCCTTGGGAAGACCAACACAGCATTTTTATCAAAAGTAAAAATGCTGTGTTCAAAAGTTATGACTCTACATGATAATTAGGACACTTTCATTTTGAGCCAGATTCACCCTTGAGGTGACAGCCCTGTTCTAAAACAAATGTTATCAACCTTCATTTGGTGCACAACAGGCCTGCGATGGGCACCCAGACCAAATAAAGGAACTCTCTCAGTCACATCCTCTCAGGTCTCCACAGTTGCATAAAGTGTGAGCCTATGAGTTGGTTTGGAAATGGGCCTATTTTTTCTTCTTTGTTGTGTTGACTGTCTGGAAAGCAAACGTTGCATGCTTTCATTTATTGTGCTGAATTGTTTGATCAATAAGCATTTACATATTACAATAAAAAGAAAACAAATACAAAGTCCTTCCGCATTAATTCTGTGCAATAGAGAAAATTATAAAGAGTTATGCTAACTTCCTACAAAGCCCCCCATTCAATAAAGTGGTGTAAGCGCAAGCTGGAAAACATTTTTGTATACTCCTGTACATGGTATACCACACTAGCCACTTCTGCCAACAGCTGACATTGCTAAATGTTGCAAGGTAGAACACTGGCTGTAAACTGTGCCCAGATTCTGCATGATGAAGAACTGTTTCAGCCAGTGGACATAAGTTGACTCAGTAAATCATTTGTGTGTGAAAATGAAGAACCATACTGTAATACAGTTCAATTAAACATGGCAAAAACAGCTTTTTAGCAAAAAAATATTTCTCAAGCAGGAATCTTGGTAGTGATGTTTGCCAGTAGAAAGGGAGTGGAGGGAAAATTGAAAACTAGCTATAATTGGCTGTGAGATTTCGAACTCTCTTTGTTATTTGTTTAATTTAGTCAATGATAGTGTCAACAGGGAAAGCTAAAACTCCCATTTAAACAACCCTACTGATTAGAAGCAGGTCCTGTGTAGATTGAATTATATTTTTAACCAAAACTGTCAGTAAATAACACTTCTACAGTATTCATTGTATTAGCTGTTGTGGAAAACATTACATTTAACACCATCAGTCCACCATCAGACTTTCCTCAGTACTTTTCTTTAGACCTTTCTCTGGGTCAGCCAGAAAGAGTCGGATGCTCCCTTGGGCTCTGACGGAGAGGCAAGCTCCACAAACTTCCGGTACTTGAATGCTGCTTAGGCTGCAGTGCAGTTAATGTATGCAGTAAAAATCATTGGGTTGGGCTGATTGCTTGTCGAGTGATGTGCTGGTTGTAAAGGTAAATGGAGGAGCAAGTGTTGTTTCGAAGAGTAACATGCATTTAAAAAACTGTAGTTATTATGAGGGTTGTCATTTCCCTTTAAATGCTGCTTGAATGAGGACCCGCACTGTCTATTTCCTTGTTTGGTGCATTAAAAGGACAAGAGGACAGGGGAACCTGATGATACTAGCTGCACCTGGCATAGTTAGTTGGGAGCTCTACACAATGGTACACATTAGTTTGATCATTTGGATTCATTATTATTGGTGGCCTTTTGTGATTTTTGAGTGGTTTCTAAAAGCCCTGGAGTTCAAAAAGAACCAGGCTTGAGGCTTGAGGGTACTTCTAAGGACTGATTAATTTTACAGGACTAGATATCATCCCTGATGTTTATTATCTCATTCAAGCGAGGCCTGCTTTAGGATTATTGTCATTTTTCAATACACTAAGAGGACACTTGTTTTAGCACAAAAGCCGTAGTCCCAAATCTGCCGATGCTTGCCATTGCGTAGGCCTAGCCATGCACATTTACATGGAAAAAAATATCTGTCACAAATGATGAATACAATTATATTTGATGATAAAGAGTTTTAGATGTGTTAGAAAGCTATACTTTTCTGCAAATCTTTAGGCACAGTTCTTGCAGATATCCTGACTGTTTGCTGGGGCTGACTCTGCAGACAGGTGTTTATTGGTTTAAGAGGAACCAATCTTCTTTGTCAAAAAATCTCATATACTCTTTAAACAGCTCTAACAGATGGCTAAAAACAAGCATGTTTTTCCTCTTTTGCCTATTAAATCTGAACCGCAGTGTTGAAGCTTCCAACAGGAATGTTTGTCTCAAGTTTTGTGATGCCGAGGTGTCTTAGTGTCACTTGCTTAGTCTCAGGGGAGATGCTTCTTTTTTAATCCAAGTTAAAATAAAAATAAAAACCTGTGTGGGGATTGAAATGGTTGGAGTAGTTTCATCCTGTGCCATTTCGAGGTATGTTCAGAGGCGGTTTGCCTGGCTGTCTTACAAAAGACCATCAATGTAGCCAGCACTGCCTTGCTTTCTGAGAAAAATCAAGAACTCTTTATCTTCCAAGTACCCACACCTTTTGCTGTTCACTTCTATGTGTTTGGCTTCCTTTGATTGTTGCTTCAGAGAACCGTTAGAGATGATGCTAACTCTTTATCGTGGCTTGTGCATTTTAAAGAGTCTCTGATTGGCTCTTGCTGTGGATTATATGGAGGGGAGGGGCTATGAAGGTTTCTCAGGCCATTCATCCTCCTGTTCCTTTTACTTGAAGGGATATGATATGGAGAGCCATGATGTTAACCAGAGCATTGCAACTCGACAGGTGTCGAGAGTGCTGTGAATAATGATAGGCTGTAGTCAATGAAAGAGACTTGGATTCCAAATTCAGGACTGGACAGACAACCGAGTGAATCATGTGATTAAGGGCTGTGGTGTATACTTATACTGAAAAGGCAACCAGTATTTCAAGGGCATTTTCAAAGACTTGGCTTCACTTCTGTCAGTTCTGATGTTGGTGAACTTCTGTATCTTTTCAACTTGAGGAAAACAAGGAGGAAACTATTTGAGAATACAAAGTACACAAAATTAGTACAGAACAATATCTCAAAATGTAATTACAATCTTTGTACAAATCCTAAAATGACATTCAAAGCCAAAGTGGTTGTGTCAATATTTTGTATTTCCACTCATTCAGGCTTGCCGACCGAACCTCGTTGCATGACAAAGAAATGATTGTGGTCCTTACTTCAGGCCTCAGTCGCCTTTCATTTGGCAGTGAGCGTAGCCAAAGCGTCATTAAACCATCAATGTGGGTCTTCTTGAAAAAATTCAGCATGGCACCCACACTCAAGTAACAAGCTTGTCCATTTTAAGTAGAATGAAGGAGTGATTTTATATTTAAATTAAGAGTCCATCAGCTTTTTGGCACATGCCACAACCCAAATGGATTGCTTGACTACTGATGTATATGTAACATTTAATCCGGCAAGAGACAAGACAGTGTAATGAATTTAAAACGCCGTAATGGGCATGAATATCTATCACCAGTGACAGTAAAATTAGGAAAACATTCAATTACAATCACCAGTAATTAATTGTTGTTATTGATTTGTGTTATGCTTGCACTAATAAAAACATTTCATTATTCTGCCGGGGATGGGGTTCTGCATCTGGCCTTACTGCAATATTTTACAGTACAATATCCCTAAAGGAAACAATTGAGAATGGAGTTGAGGCAGACTATTTTTCTCTCTCTCTTTTCTCTATCTCTCCCTAATGTTTTCTCCTTGCTATTTCTACATTCACCTTCTTCATCTCCAGTCCAACTGGCTTTATATCTACAACCTGCATCGTCTTGCTGCAACCAAGTGTCAACTACTGATGGAACATATGGGATTCATGTTTTCTCCACATTAATTGCATGGTATTATCTGTAGATTAGTGCATTGATCAATGTAGATCCTTGGTTCCAAATTGTTATTAGTGTAGTGTGAAAGAATGCATGACAAATGTGCCTGAACACAAAATGACTGTGAGAAATAATGCCAGTGATATAATTCTTTGGATCAATAATTTAAGAGCAAAGGGATGGTTATGGAATTAAAATGGACCCACTTTTCATTACACAGAAAATTAAAAGAAATCACTGGTGATATTTGTTTTACCATTGACATTTTGTTTTGACATTTAGCTTTCACAAAAATGCTAATGTTCAGACTTGCACTTTTGTTTCAAACAAATTCCAAATACAATGATCTGTTGTTCACCACGTTGACAGAATAACTTTTTTTATGTGAGAACATATCTTCTCACGATTGATATCACTGCGCTGTTCAATCTGAATAAGATGAAAACAAGTGCTCTTTAACTAGTTGGAGCTTTCCTTAAGGGAGGAGATTAATCTGTACAAGGTTTCCATGCAGCAGTCCATCACTGTGTGCTGAGAAGGTGGGAGGGCATCATTATATACATTTACTCTATGAGTAATGACTTGTCGCTTTGCATAGAGGAGGAGATTTTAATGGGGGAGTGGGTTGAGGCCGGAGTTGGTAGCTTTGCTAGCTGGCTATGCTAATCAGGCAATCATTAAGATTAAATAGAAGATGAAGGAGCAAGGTGCAATTGAAACCCAGGTAAAATATGTATCTAATTTCCAGATTGCCACCTAGCTTTTTAATTTAACCAGGTACTTCCTAAAAAAATTGGCATGGCATTTAAGCACTCATTACAATATTAATCTTCCCTACTAAAAAGGAAGAGCCCAAAGGTTAAGTATTATTCCTGTATTCATTTTTCAGACTTTTTTCAACCAACATGAAGATTTTCATTTGAAATAGTGCCATCTGCCTGAGAATGCAGCCAGCTGTGCAGTTGCCTTAGTTATTTCTAACATGTTCTGTATTAGCAAGGTCAAACAAAAATGCATACCCTAACCCAAAACCAACAAGTAATTTGTTCTCTGGCTATGCTTATTCTGGAGAGGTGTAAGTGAATGTGTAAAAGAAGACGACTGGTTCAAGATCAGACACCTAGCCAAATACTGGCTCTGTCAACTACTTTATTTGTATTTCCCTTTTCTTTTGGTAACAAGTATTACCATGTAGTCTGTTTTAATGTTTTTACATTTTTTGTCAGTCTGGCTTCATTATTTTGTTAACTCGCAACCATCTGAAAAATAGTTTTGACAAGGGCCATAGCGCTGATCATGAACTGTGATACACTATGTTAATGTAATATAACCACAGCTTCTCTGTTTTGTGGTTGTTGGGTCTCTAACCAGCGATCCACGATAGACATGCCTGTAGTGAAGGCCTTTGGCCTCTAGGGAGGCGCCAGCGTGCTTTTCTATCAGAATCTACCCACTGTTTGAAACCACACTGGTGCTCAATTGACAAATACACATTAATATATTAAAGTGACAGTATTTTATCTGTGAAATTACTGTCAAACAGCAAGTTAATAGTTTGCCGATAATCGGGCAATTTGGGTTTGGATTTCTTTACTAATGATGCCAGTAGATTTTATTCAATTGATGTACAGCAACATGAACATGCATGTTCATTTGTCAACTTGAACCTTGCTAAGCATAAGTAGGCTATTTTTAGTTTTATGTGACAGACTAGATACTTTAGTGTATTTCCTGCCTTTCCCTTAGAAATGCATGAACACAAAAGTATATCCTCTTATGTTGGACTGAGGAAGCAAGAATACATGTACATGTAAAGTAAGCTACCTGATGTAGACACAATAACATTCGTAACTATTATTACAACGATCATCTTCATTGTGGCTCTACGGCAAACCATGATAATAATATTTGATCCTTATGCGAATGAGTGGATTCTAATGCCATAGGTCTACCAACAGCCTATAACAACCCATAATAACAATTTATTTACTTAGGTTACAAAAACACTATCCAACTTAACATGTTTTATTATGAGTATATTCGTGTCTTAGATATATAAAACGAACTCTTAAAGTCAGTAAAAAGTTATTATGGAGTAACGGAGTATCGCTGTCAACAGAAACCGGCCCCTCTAACTAGTAGACCTGCCAATAATGTGCAAAGGACCAATAGGATTCTCGCGCGTAAGCAAGTTCGATTCTTGTTGGTGGTTAGAGCTGTTACTCGAGTTTTCAGTGGGCTGGCTAATTGAAACAGTGAATCCGATGGCTCTCATTCTAGCCACCGCACTTGTGAGATAGGTAGTTGTCCATTGCCGACTATCCGACTGGAGCGAGAGTGCATGTAAACATCAGGAGAAAAGAGTGAGCGAGAAAGTAGAAATACAACGTAACGGGTGTGACAGAGAGAGAGGAAAGGAAGAAACTTGACCAACTATGGCCGTATCAGCAACTCCGCCGGTCCTTTCTCCAACCTCCACTCCGGTGTCTGGCAGCTTATTCCGCTCCGATCCGCTGTACACCAGCCCAGCCGAGTCCCCGCGACTGACAAGCAGCATGATCAATTCTTTCATCAGCAGCGGAGGAGGCGTTGGAGGAGGAAATGGAAACGGCACAAGCGGCAATAACGAGTGCAAAATGGTTGAAGTGCACGGGGTCAAGGTAGCTTCGTTCAACGTGGACGGTCAAGAACTCATCTGCCTGCCGCAGGTCTTCGACCTCTTCTTGAAACATCTGGTCGGGGGTCTGCATACCGTCTACACCAAACTGAAGCGGCTGGATATATGCCCCGTCGTGTGCACGGTGGAGCAGGTCCGGATTCTGCGGGGGCTTGGGGCTATTCAGCCTGGGGTGAATCGCTGCAAACTCATCACCCGCAAGGACTTCGAAGCGCTTTACAACGACTGCACCAACGCCAGGTTAGTTTGTCACCCTCTCTTCATTTTCCAAATTGCTCTTTACACTGATTATCAGGAAAGCAGAGCAGTAGGAAAAACAGGGCAATAAACTGAAAGTTTTCAACAAACTTTTGGATGTAGCTTACCAATTTAAGTAGCCTATCAATTGATGTTCAGAGAAATATTTGCATTAGGCTTGGTGTACTGTATGTTTTAGTACTGTACTCAATTAAAACTGCAGTTAATAGTGCAAACTGATAGGTAGGATGCCATGTTATTAAACAGGTAAGCATTGTGCAAAGTTAAATCAGTCATTTCAACTGTCCCAATTTTCTCTCATGTTATCTCTCTCACACACACTCAAGCACACGAACACAAAATATTTAGCAAAGAGGAAAACACGTTGAATCAATCTTAAGTCTTTTGGGATATGTTCGTTTCACTGTCACGTGTAGAATGTGATGCTGTCAAACAGGTAAAGGAGTTAATTTTGTTGACCTTCAATGTGGTGCAACATACTGTACTTTTCCTATTAAGCTTAATTTGTCAGAAATAGAAACATGACATGAGAAAACGTGTAGGCTTGGCAGTTGCTTTGGTGTTTATTTAGAATATTTCAAATAACTTTTAGTAAGAAGAATTGTATTCTGGTGGATTGTTAATTAGAGCATGTCTCACTATGCTTATTGACCACAAGGATGGCTATGCCATTTCATCGCCATTCAGCTGCACGTTTTTGTCATGTCTGAAGTTCAGCTCCTTCAGTTAAGTTTCCTCTAATCTAACTTGTTGATATAAATACCGTAAGTCATTGAAATAAGCATGCAAACATTTGGGTTCTCTTCTCCGTTGCTAGACGACTAAATTAAACGGACCTTCTATTTTTCTGTATAGAATCCATTAGGTCCATTAGTGAGAAACTAAAAAAAATATGATGAGGAGTTTTAAATGGATTAGGCTACATCAGGGGTCAATTTGCTAAATACGACGCATACATATTTCCTTAAAACTTTATTTTTTTCAACAAATAATAACAATTGTTTTTTTCTGTCTAAACCAGCTAAAAATGTTTTATTGTTATTTGACGTATCTCTCCTCTGCCCTCAAATTGATCTTCAACCCGCGCACCATTCTGGCTGTGCGGCTGCAGATGTTGCTTGTGTTTAATAAATCAATGGGACAGATCTGAATGAATCACCTCGGATGGATTGTCTGCTTGGTTTGATGTCTAGATGTTATTCTTAGCTTGTTATCATGACAGATGCATTAGTGTTCCCATACAATATCGTTAAAGGAAGGGGGAAAAAGCTCAAAAGGGACCAGTGCCCTCGTTCCCCAAGACCTTTAGCATTCTGAACCTCAGGGGTTTTTGCCTCATTGTCTAGTTGTACAAAATTGCAACTTTTTTCTCTAGCGCAGCTCCCCCGGCTATCCTGCGACAATAGGCCATTCTGATTATTCACTACAAAGACTGGATTTTTACATGTGAAAATAAACTTTACACAAAGTTATCTTGTATAGATGCCTTCCAATGCGCGTCAGGGTTTCTGTTTTATCGTTTTGATGAGGACATGGTCAGAGGATGATTGTTATGAAATAGCCTAAAGATAGGCTATCCCTAATGTCACTCTAATAATACGTTAAATAATTAGT
>JACXGI010007201.1:15730-31026 GCA_016801175.1 Esox masquinongy
ACACACACACACACACACACACACACACACACACACACACACATTTTAAGAGTGAAGTTATTCACGCTTAAAATCTCAGCAAATATAACATATCACAAAAATATTTTCCGATTACAACTGCATTTTCTCTAAATTAATTATTCGCATAAAATGTAAATGCTTTTGCATAATTTATCTGCTCAGAGAATAACACGTTTTATCTTGGATTTGTATTTCGCAATATACCAACCAATTGTTATATAGCCTATTGCAGTTAAAAGTCAGTACAAATAGTTAGGTTTCCATTTCTGACGCATCAGTTCGTGTCAATCGGGTAAGACTTGTCAGTTTTAGCCAAATCTGACATATTTTGATGGGAGCGTTGTATTGATTACAGATTAAGTGGACAATTGTCCCGTAGGATGAAGCGTTTAGGCAGACTATTGACTTAAAAAAAATTTAAAGAGAGAATTATAAGACCTTGCAAAGGTTTTAGAGGCTATTCAGTCTCACTTAAAGACTGCTTAGAGGTTAACTAAAATAAATTCATAGATCTGTCTACTTTGACTTGTAATCTACTTTGAAATAGTTTGAGTATTTTAAAACTTTTTTCCCATACCTGACATAGGCTACTAGTAATGGAAAAAATCATTTGTCATGAATACGTTGTGGATTATTCTATCTCCAGGTGATGAATTTGAGAAGTTATTATCAAATGAGCGCATGAAGTGTCAATGCGTTGCTTAAAAGTTGAACGTTACACGAACTAAACCACACATTCAAACACTCACATATACATACACACAACAACTGTTTGTTGGAGATCCAATCAGCCAGTGTTATGTTTTGGGAGGAATATTGATGGTATTTTAGGTATTTTACAGAGCGATGGTAGAGCCAGCAGGAGAAGAGAGGGGGAGGCGGAAAGTTGTTAAAATTTCCGCTCGTGTCCAGATGGTCAGTTTGGGCAAGATTCGGTAGTTAACCTTTGATCACTACCCTCCAGATCCTTACAATGCCTGAATCTATTATTAGGTTTGACTTTGCGGTAAATCAATCTGTCACACACGTCAGATGTACCCTCAGATAGAGGGACGAAGGGAGAGTGAGAGAGATGGGACGAAGAGTAAACATTATCATTTTAAATGTCATTATATTCTATTTTTGGATTAGAAATTAACTGTTTTTTTATTCACTGCAGTGTGCATAGTTAGGTTATAGTGTATAACCTAGGACACTGCTTACTAGACAAATATCGCAGCCATTGACGGGTAATTGAATTGCCTCAATGGGCAATGGGATGCAAGAGAACTGAATTTGCACCTCGGCCTGCATGCTTTACAGATATCGTGCCTTGGCCAACAGTGTGCAGTTTTTATAGTAAGATTTAAACATCATCCACCGTCCATCCACCAGATGGTTGTACCTAATGTGTGTGTGCAAACAGGCCTAACCCGCCTCCTTCCCCCCAGACCTTATTTGGAGAAGTGAGGGAAAAGGGAGGGTAATAAAGCGTGTGTAGGCAGCCTACGCTGAACATGGACGCAGGGAGTCTGAACGGGAATATCGGATTGAGTCATTCCGAGATATCAGTGTGGTCATCAAAACATCTCGACAGAACCTTTAGCACTGACACCGCCAATTTGAAAATGGAAAAAATGTCCAAATCAGCAAACAGAAGCGGCACTTAGAGCTCCTTTTATGATATCTCAGCTTGCAATTGATCTCCGGGTTTTTATTGCATTCATTATTTATTAAAAAGAATTTGCAAGCTAAACATAACGCTAAACTAGTTTGCACTTGGGGACAGCACTTAGGAAATTGAATGGAAATTACATTAGACATGAACATCTGTGCTGTTTTTCCACTCTCCTCTGTTTATATGGGCGAATGTTTCTTCTCTCAAAGGTGTATTGGATTATCCATTTACTATTTTTGCTCCAAATGTAGATGAGTGTGAGGGACAGAAGACGGGTGCTGGGGAGAGCAGAGAGGTCTTTAAACATTAGCTACTCTTCTAAACGAGATGAAACAGGTTCCTCCAGGCGCAGCGAAGCATCACCCCCATCACGCCTAATCAGACATTTTGGTTAGAAATCAATTGAAAGTGAACTTTAATCATAATTAATGAGAACCTTATCAGTTTCTAGAAAGCCAAATAGAATGAGCGTCTTTTTCCCGAACTTGAAGTCGTGTTTTAATTCCTTGGGATGCCCGTAGGCCTGATCTAAGATTGCATAAGGAAACCAACTGATACGGTTTAAACATTCGATTAAGGTTCCATTAAACATTATATATCGCAGCATTATTTTAACACCAATTAATGTTTCCTTATATTTCTTTTTGGATCGAGTCTCAGCTTCATGGTTATCTGTGTGGCAGAATGTAAGATTATAAACCCATCAGATTCGTTTCTTAATTAATAGGAATTTTGCCTTCATTTGCAGCCACCCTTTTCATCCGCTGTTGGTTGCCTAAAACCAACACAAGTTTTTTTTTACCTCTGTGGCCTGAGCTCCAAGCAGGTCCTCAACTACATGTTGATAGAAAATACTAAATAATGTCTGGCTGAAATCGGAGAGTAGAAGAGACACATGGAATTGGTGATGGATGAACAGTATCTTGTGTCTGCTACAGTGACAGGTTCATTTTTGCCATCTGCCTGTGTGTGTGTTTGTGTTTGTGTGTGTGTGTGCGCGTGTGTGTATGTGTGTGTGTGTGGGAAGAGGTGCTGTTGTCAGTGTGTGTTGGCTGATCTAACCGGTCCATATGGACAGCTTCCTGCCTGTAGCCTGGCCTTGGGCAGTGGTACCCTGGTGGAGCGCTCAGCCCAAGACAACCCCGTCTCTTCTTATCTCCTCAATCAGCAGTAGGATTGTCACTCCAGTCCCTCCACCACTCCTTAATGTCAGCCATAAATTATACACAGCCTTCTTTTTCAGCTTGATTTTATTACATATCTGCTTCCACTGCCCTTTTCTACTTTAAATAATAAATTAACCCCACTTGATGTGAGGAGTGGCCAAGGAGCGCTGTCAAAGCCCCGCGCTCTGGAGAGATCTGCCTCATGAAATAGTGAAGGAGTGCTTTTTGTTTTTCTGTTCAGATGGCATTTAGGCACGGGCCCTCATTCGTGGCTATCTCCTGATTGTGCACGCATGTGTCATTTTGTGTTCTTCTGTGTGTGTGTTGTTGCGTGTGTTTGTGTGTTGATGCCTCACTGTAAGCTGTGGGTGTGTGGGTGTTTTATCTTGTGACCAGCATCCAGCAACCTGGTGCAGTCCACGATGGCTCCATTGCCGTACTCTGTTGACTGAGGTCCCAACTCCGACCTCAACCCCCTACCTCAACCTCAGTTTCAACCTCTACTTCTATCTTTACCCCAAATGTTCTTTACCCCAATTTCTTTCTTTACCACCATTTATATTTCACCTGAACTCCAGACCTCAACCTTAATACCTGCCTCTACCTTTACCTCTCTCTCAATGTCTACATCTAAACCTCTACCTCTATCTAAACCTCTATCTCAATCTTAGCCATTATCTCCATCTAAAGCTCTGCCTCTACCCCACCCCCAGCCTCTACCTCTAAACCTCTATTTCATCATTTATCTCTACCTAAACCTGTATCTCTATCTAAAGCTCTATCCCTATCTTAACCTTTGTCTATATCTAAAGTTCAGCTTTTACCTCAACTATACCTCAGCCTCTAAGTCTACCTCAGCCTCTATCTGTACCACTATCTTTATCTCTCCATTAAACTGTCGCAAACCTCTCTCTCTACTTCAACCTCTGCCTCTACTTCTACTATTACTTCTGCTGTTTCTGCAGAGTTACCCAAAACACTCACATTAGTCCAGATATGAGGAAATAATATTGCCTGTGTAACGATTTGTCTGCAGGGCTTCAGGTAATCCCCCATTTGACTAATATACAGTAGTAAAGGTTCAGTTATTCAGTTTAAGGTATTATCTGTGAATGTGTGGACATGCCTGAACTGTCTGACACATGCAAATTGGGATTATTCCTTTTAGGTTATTAAAATAATGAAGAAATATGATAATTATTATTGTGTTAATTGAGAACACACAGTAATTTAGAACAACCCCTCCAAATAATTTATAAAATAATAATGCAAACTTTTCAGAGAAACATTCCAACATCACTACCTTTCCTCATGTGAGATTTATGGCGCTGCATTGTAAAAGCAAAGGTTGAAATACTTTGATATTTTTATGACTGGGGTTAGCTTGCCGCAAGAAGTGTATTTGTGTGTGTGTGTGCCCGCTCGTGTCTGAATGAATGAGTGAGTGTGTCTGTTATGTGTGTGTTGGTACATGGTGTGTCTGAGCGAATGCTTCCGAAGTCTTTTAAAACAACCTGTGGCCATGTGATATCTCATTAATGTTGGCGAGGGTCTGTTCCAAGCCACAGTGCTGTATTAACTAGTCCCATGCGTAACCAATGAATTAGAGGCAAAGCAAAGACACGTGGTGAATTAGGGAAATATGCTACTACAGTCTCCACACATGGACCTCATACACATTCATTTGAACATGCTTCAGAACTGTCTTATAAGCTGCCAGAAATCATATTTTGTCTCCTGCTATACTGAAATGTTTTATATGGTCAAATGTCTTTCATAAGGCTGTCGAGCATCTTGTTTAGTTCATCATCTTTGACTAAATAAATTGAGTGTGAATGTTTGTGTTTTGGCCTGGGGCGGAGCTTGCTTTTATACAATGAACGGGAGCTAAGGGCTTCTGTCTGGGCCCTATGAGAGATGTGTGTCAGAGATACTGCATACATCTGTGCCTATGTGTTTGTATGTCATTGAGTTTACACGCAATATATTTTTATGTGTGCGTGTCTGTGTGTGTGTGGGGGGGGGGGTATTTTTGGACGGTGGGGGGGCGGGGGAAAATGGGGCAGACGGTAGAGGCCTGTCAAGTCTTTTGCTGGGGGAGAAATGACATCCACCTTCTCAAACTAATGTAGGAAATCAGGAGAAAAAAAACCCTCTCCACTGGTGTCAATTTGACTTTGGGATGATCTCCTTCCTGGGCTTAATGACACATCTGTAGCCAGGCTATATTTATTACAGTCATGTAGAATAAAATTGATTGTCTCCTAAAATTAATTTTTCGTTTGCCTCTAGCACTGCTTTAATGGAGGACGCTATGCAGGAGTATTGTTTAATCACATTACTATGGCAGCCCCCAGGACAGCCGAGATAATGGTACAAACGAACATAGAAATATGTATCTCTAACTTTTATGATTGAATTATGCAAATGACTCATCTCCTGCCCTTCCAAGCACTAATCATCTAATTAGGAGTGATGTTTTAAATGGTTGTTTTTGGATGGGGATATGGGAGAAGCAGGAAGCAGAAAATTGAATGTGACACTAAAATCCGCACACCAGTACCGGAAAAGCTGGTGTTTTCCTACACGCCTCCCTCTCTCACCATCATGTGCTCAGAGTTGTGGGCTCATTAGTGGTGTTTTGTAAGACATTTTACGAACTTGATACTTAAGACCCTAAATCTTTAATCTTATTTATTTTGTTTTTTGTTGTTGTTGTTGCAGTTTTGATTAATTGCGTTGCACTTCAGATTATTTGCAGTGACACTTTGAGCTGTGGGACGAGGTGTTGCGGGCAGAGACAGACTGACATGGGCGTTCAGTGACGGTGCTCAGCTTCCGGGGCTCAATGCAGTCGAAGAAATGCGAACTAGCGTCCCAATTACACAGATTAATATTTTATGACGTGTTTAGCAGCGTGCGCTCCTCCGCGCTCGGCAGCTGGTGGCCCTCTGATGATGCATTTAAGCAGCTTGTCAGCTGACTTCGGATGCAAGGAAGCTGCAATAACCATGGCAGCAATGCCAGCTCCGGACAGCACAGTGGAGACAGAGAGACCAAGCTCTCTGAGTTTCATATGAAAACAGATTTATATTGACATTTCAGTCGTTTAGCAGACCCTCTTACCTGGAGTGACTTATAGTACAGAGTGAACGCATACATTTCCATACCAGCCGCCCTCTGTAATTGGTCCCCTGTGGGACTCGAACCCAACCATGGTGTTCCCATGTGCCCTGGTCTACCAACCGAGCCCCACGGGACCAGGGATAATTGGAACAAAACGCCAAAGCCGCGTGCCTCCCTCGGTGGATCAGTGTTTCCAGTTGTCTCGTGAATCTCTGACATCTGGAAGCAATGACCCAGGCCTCGGCCTCCTGCGCTCCAGCCTGGTTCTACCTCTCTAGAGACGGGGTCACCTGAAGAGCAGCGGCCCTGATCCCCCCCCCCCCACACACACCCATGTCTGTCTGGCCATGGGAACCTACATGTAAAAAGGATCATGAAATGTTTTCAATCAGCGGCAGAATTTGGCTGAATGATTTGTGACGCAGACCCCAGCCCCTCATCTTGATTATTGATAAGTGTGATGTCATCGTGACCATGTTACTCATAAGGGCAGTAGGAAATGTACTAAGATGTTGACCTGTGAGCTCAGAGAAGAAATAATTTATGTGATGTTTGTGCTTGCATGCAGTGTTTGTGTGTATGTTTGGTTGGGTTTGAGTGTGTTCGGTTTTGTGTGTGTTTCATTGTTTCTGTGTGTGGTTGGTTGTGTGCGTATGCTTGCTTGTGTGCTTGTGTTTGCTTGTTTGTGTGTGTTTGTGTGTGTTTGGTTGTGTGTGTGTTTTTTCACAGAGCAAAGCCAACATGAAAACCTTTCTACAAATGTATTTTTCTTTTACTATTATCATTACCAGTATTACTTAGTATTACTAATTATTTAACATATTATTAGAGTGACATTAGGGATAGCCTATCTTTAGGCTATTTCATAACAATCATCCTCTGACCATGTTCTCATCAAAACGATAAAACAGAAACCCTGACGCGCATTGGAAGGCATCTATACAAGATAACTTTGTGTGTTTGGTTGTGTGTGTATTTACTGTAAATACAATGCATGTATTTACCAAACATCACAATATGGAGGTAAAAGGAAAATGAAGAGCTTGGTGTTACATAACAATTGATATATTTACATCTCCCAATTCTATATCAGCAGAATCACAAAGGTTTGGGGAGAAAGCAATCTGTGGAAAGTAACAAAAGAAAAGAAGGTAGGAATGAAAGAGAGAAGCAGAGATGGGTGAAGGCAGGGTCCAGGAGGAGGGGTGGTAGACTACATGGTCTTTCAGTCTGTGTTAGATCAAGAGCAGTTCTAGGTGTGTGATGACATCATTGCCACTTTTCATGTTCTTGCGGGGTCTGTGAGGGATTTATCCCCCTTCTTCCAGAAGATGTCTGGCTCCAATTACTAACTGGGAGTTGGATGCCTTGGTCAGCCCGTCTGGCCCGGTGAAAACAAGTGGCTGGATCCATCCGGAAATCTGCTTCAAAGCAGCTTCAACCACAAAACCAACCTTAAATTAGCTTTGGTTTGCTTCTTAGTAGGAAAGCCTTCACCTGAACACGTCTCTGAACCTCCTGAACCAAAACTTGCGGGGGATATGTAACCTCCTGAACCAAAAAGCGGGGATATGTACTTTCATGCGTGGTCTTTACAGTCCACGTCTGGTTTAGGCCTGTGTGGCGACTGAAATGTGACCCAAGGGGCAAAATGCTACCGAAGGGATTGCAGGGTGCCCCCTTTCCCCTGACTCTGAAGCTGGGCCTAGTGCGTGGCTGAACTCCCAGACACCCCCCCCCCACCTCCGCACAAACAAGTCGCACTATCAAACGGCAGACTATAACTCCCCACGAAAGCCGACGCAGCCGCGCCCAGACCAATTTGTTATTTTTTTCTTCATCCCTGTTTTATTTAAAGGAGTGTTTAGGGACCCGTATGGGCTGCTTAAAGGAGGGCTGTTACACTGCCTTTTTACCAAGACCATCCGTCTTCCCCGGAAACACCTCACAACATGATTTTCCTTCTCTCTTCCCTTCTGTGGGGCCATTAGAAGGTAGCGTGTGAGTTTCCATTTGCCTACGGTAAATAGACTGTCAGCGGTGTCGGCGGGAAATAAATATATACCGGCCGGCTCTCTCCTAAAAGGCACGGGGCGGACGAGGAGGAGACTTTGAAAAGCAGAAGGCTCGAATGATTGATTTATCTGC
Source organism: Esox masquinongy (assembly GCA_016801175.1). NCBI lineage: Eukaryota > Metazoa > Chordata > Actinopteri > Esociformes > Esocidae > Esox > Esox masquinongy. Next base: position 23,849 of record JACXGI010007201.1, read on the forward strand.
CGCGCTGTAATGACAGCAGCTGTGGAGGTGGGCATTGTAGATGACCAGCGATCTTGATGAGTTGATAACGCAGGAGGCCAGGCCGTTGCTCATCCTGATTTTAATTACCGACCGTGGAATGTATTGGTAATGCCCCCCCACTCCGGCTCTCCCTTTCTGTTAAACCGGACAGGTGACCTTGCCTCTCTCCCTCCCTCGTCTCTCCTCCGACAAAGGGAGCTCTTAAATGACCGCAGTCAGCGGACGGATCATGTCGCTCCGCTTTACACTCTTGTGCCTCGTCGGCCTTGTGTTGCGTCGGCGCTCGGTTCCACCTGTTTCACGAGAAGGAACGAGAAGCGCTCCCTCTGTGGTTGACGGGTGCCCGACGCCGACGGCTGTGGAGAAGCATTAGTTAGTCGGGATTCGATGCTGCGACATCCTTCACAATCTGGTTAAGATCTCTGGATTAAAAAAACTCCTAGCGCCCAGAGCATAATGGCTGGCCTGCAGACCGCTCAGAAGGTGGATTGAAAATGACTAATGGAAGCTCATCCGGACTTACTGTGTTTTCCACGTTTGTTTCTGGACGGCTGGGTGGTTCCCTGTATAGTGTGTGGAGAACAGAGGCCTCGGTGTCATTGGAACCATTGAAACACGTTCCAAAATGGAACCTGAACAATGACACAGGATATACAGACGTTATTCATCGTGGTAACGCTCATGTCTTAATTGGCCAGGAGTATATGGATGTCAGGATGGGGCTGTAGCTAATCAGCCAATCAGTTCTCACGCTACTTTCTGATAATACCAGCCAGGGCGTTTATGAATTTGGAAAGCGTTCGTGTATATACCGCTGCCACGTTCTGTCTTAGAGAAGCATGCTGACACAAACTCGACATGTCACTTTCACGTGCGAAACTCAACCTTAGTGTCAGTCGGCGAGTCAGAATGGTAGTCATCTCTTGTAATGTTTAAAGGGTGCCATGTCACCGATGTGTGTGTGTTAGCTTCCCGCCGTCACACAGTTCCACAGTTTAACCCCCCACCCGGAGGTGGGCGACAACCTGAATAGAACTAGGCCTCGCTCTCAGTGAAAATATCCTCACAATGTAACCTGATCGACTATACCCTTTTATCTCGCTGAAAGAGGAGAGGGCTTGGAGAGGTCAGTGTGTGGGTGTGTGTGCGTGTGTGTGTGTTGGCTACAGTGGGAGGGTTGCGGTTGGGGAGGAAGGCACCCTCTTATGAAAACAATCAGAGGTTTCATTACAGGGTAATGTCTCACCAAATTGTTCCGGGTAGTTAAAATGAAATGAAGTGAATTAGGGAAACAGGAGGGAAAGCATGCAGAACGCTTTATTGCTTTCCTTTGAAGGCGCGATTACAATAATCTCCTTCAGCATTGAGTTGGCCTTAGATAACGTATCACATAGGACGTGGGTCTCTGTGTGCGCGTTTGTCTCAGGGTGCTTGAGGGGTCTCAGTGTCGATCGTATTCCTGTTTCTGTGTCTGAGCGTCCAACAGTATTTACGGCGGGTTCATGCAGAAACGTGTGTGTGTCTGTCTGTGTGGTGCTGTTTATTGTTTTAATCTGTGTCAGAAAAAAAGGTGAGCTTTTGTTGTACAGCTGCATTGAATTATTTGACCCGTTCTGGGATTTTTAAAAAATATAATTCATATTGAATTGTATTAATTGATCTTGTTGTTGTCTTGTACGTGTTTTAGAGCACAAAAAAATAAAAGAGAAATTCACGTTCATCTTTAAGCTGGGAAAGCTGCTTGGCTGACATCGACTTTAACTGCTGAGTGTTCTGTGAGGGAAGACAGTGAAATGAAATAGCACTTGAAGAAGATGCTTCTTTTCCATGAGAACAGCCGAGGCTTCATGACAGATGTCCCATGACACTCTCCCTGCCGCAGCAGTGGCTTGTGGGTAATGGTAGGGTCAGGTTTTTGATGTTTTATTGAAAGATCACTCCGGCTGCTCTGGCTTTTCACCGGACTGTAAATCAGACCCATCCGCTGAGGCCTGTGCTGTCCCGCCCCTGCCCTGCCTGTGCTTTATGTCATCCCGGGGCAGGAGGGGCCGAATAACCCGTCAATCAACCTCATCCCCAATCAGAGGCAGCCAATGTCAGGGACGGGACATCTAGGGGCCTAGGGTAGCCGGCTCTTACTATCTCTTAAGCATCTGTACCTAGAGGTAAAGAATCAGATTGTTTGTGTGTGATGAGTGTTTGCAGGTCCGCCTAGCAAGCATGAACCACAAATCAGCCAATAAGCCAATAATGTAATATAATTTATGCATTCGACTAAAATATTTAAAACAGGTGAAAGTGAATGAACAGGAAATCTAATGTGGGTGAGTCCAAGCAGACGGGCCCTGTCCACTGTGGAGACATTAGAACTTTCTTCATGGCTTGGAAACTGCTGAGACGGCACCATCGCCATCATTTTCCCACCGCTCTCCTTCAATGGCTGTTAATGAGTGAGTTGATGTAGTTGAACATTTAGTTAATAAATATGTCAGACTTTTACCACTCAGCCCCCCCCCCCACTTCTTCGTGTCGGTCGCGCGTTTTCTCAGTGTGCTGAGAAATTGCAATTAGTTTTAGATTTACGCTACGATGACAGACAGTTGTATATAAATAGAGGTTAAACACACAATTTACATATTAATTTCATGATTCATTTAATCAATGATTTATGTGGATATAGATTGCTTTTAATCCCTTCAAGACAGCGGTGTTTTTCTTCTCCTCTCCTCTGCTCTTCACCAAGCATGACAGAATAGAGTGGTTTGCTCAAGCACTCTCTCTCACTCTCCCTCTCTCTCTCACTCTCCCTCTCGTGCGCTCACTTACCCTCTCTATCTCTCTCCCTCTGTCTTCCTCTTGCACCGCTGTTCAGTGACTTGGAGAGGAATGTGAGTCGAATGGCTCCGAACGGCACTCCTAATTGGTTTAATTTTTCAGCTTGTGCACCGGTCCTGACACTCGCTTATGGAACGCATTTTTTTCCCGGTACTCTGTGATCCTCCGCTCCCCTCCGGTGTCTCTCCCACTACTCAGCCATGCTCACTCGTCGACCAACTTCAAGTGGCAAGCCGAGAGACCCTTAATAATGAAGCAATCATCACAATCGTTAAATTGATGATAATGAGGGCCCTAGTAATAAGGATTGGTGGCAGCGGTTGTGTATTCATAACCAATCTCTCACCGCGAGCAATTTAGCCATGATTGAGATGCGCTTTGAATCCTCGACATGTTCCATTTGGCGCCCTGAAGGAATTCAAGTGTTACAGTGTTAGGGAAAGATTTGCATTAGCGTGATGTCAAGTATGGCTTCTCACGAGGAGATTATTCAAGGTTTTCATATATATTGTGTGAGCAGGGTGCTAAGGCGCTGTAGATCTGTAGATGTTCTTAACTCCGGGTTGATTTGGATCGGATGGAGTTGTGGAAGAGCTGGGAGCCTTCAATATTCAGGTGCTTTCGTTGCGCTATTTTTCTTTCTCCGTGACCTCTAAACCAGGCCAAACCAAGGTCTCTGATGTTTATTCTCTGATCCTCTACTCAGTCAGATCAATTAGGAGTCCATTTGGTCACCAGTGTTCAGTGGAAAACCAGTCTCTCAGCAGTTTACAGTTAGTCTCTGCCCAGCCTAGTAGGATCTTAATAAACTAATGACACACACACTCAAAGCCCAGATTCCCTACTCTTTATACACCTCTGACATTTGTTCCCACAAAATTATTTATACTCTGTTTTGTAGAGATGACATACTGTGTTTTATATATATATATATATATATATATATATATATATATATAGGGACAACAATTGGATTGTGCAGCCGTGGAGAAAAAATGGTAATTGAGTATTTTATCAGACACTTCCGCCAAACGGACTTTTGTAAGTCGTAAATGAAGATTAAAGCTCCTGTTGGCAAGAGAAGGAACAAATTGGAATGATTTATTATTGGTGACATCAATATGTCACAGCTCTGGAAAACAGGATGAGAGGGGGGAGAGATGCTGCGAGAGGGGGGGAGAGGGTGAAGGAGGGGCCGGGTGGAGGAGCGAGATAGCACCTCTCGTCCTGAAGGTAAATAATGTCCTTTAATTATTCGCCACCTCAGACAGAAAGACAGACAGTCGTGTCTGTTGAACGGCAGCAGGCGTTGATACTGTCACGGGCTGAGCTCCAGGGGACACTGGGAGTGTTCCCTGGAGCTAATCGAGGTGTGTGTTTGTGACCCGGGCGGCCGTGGTCCCAGCCCGGCCCGGTGATGGGCATGGCAGGGACTGATGAAGACACACTTTAGAAGAAGAGCCAGGTAATTGGGCTGTGTTAACCTCCTCGGCCTCCCCATCCATCTAACCGGCGTTCGGAGCTTCCGTGATCAACTCTGACATCACGGCATTGCTGATACGAGAATTGCGTCGATTTGTCATTCGATCATTTAATCAATCAGCCGTCCGCTGTCACTCCGGTCGGGCTTAATGGATGGCGCTGCGTTTCAGTTGTATTCAAAAGATAACTCGCTCAAAACTGTTTTGCCGGGATTTCTGTGATCGAAATCAAAGAAGCATAATCATTGGGAGTGGGTAACCCGACTGGCAGTAGCTGTTTTTGATAAATGCCCCTGTCAGAGGCACGGTAGAAGGGACTCACTGAAGCAATGGATCATTCACACCTGTACGCTGGTCTAACAGCCCAGAACGGTGCATAGCACAAATGTAGTTCTCTTCTTTCTATTTTATCCAGTTTTTGATCAGTTTACCTGACAATGGTTAATTGCTGTCTTCCATGCTCCGCTTTTAACCAGGGGTAAGTTCCAGTGAAACCCCGCCGGATTGAAATTTGTTATTGTGAACCTTCTAGCAAGGACTGATAATAAAGTATATTTTACATTGGGGGGAGGGGGACTACTCCTCCATGCTGAGGTTGAATTCTGTAAAAGAATTCATTGCCGTCAGTGGGCTGAGGATAACTGTTAATGACCAACCCAAGACAATCTTCTACCATTCTTCATTACTCCATCTCTAACGGGGCTGAGACAGCCTCCATAAAACATTTACAGTAAACACATCCTGTAGGGAATTAGCTAGCAGATCAGGCCATTTGGCCCTGGCAGACAGTACAGTAGTTACCACAGGCCGCTGTGTGTTAACAGACCACTGTGGCTGAGACGTGAGCCAGGTGCCAATGAGGTACCAGGCAATTGGCGGATACCCTGGGGGCGGGTCAACGGCCGGGCCAATCACGGGCGTGTGAGGGCAGCAGCCCCTCTGCTGCATTAGAAGTCTTCCCTCAGCCCCTGTTCTGAAAATCACAACCACAGGCCCATTTCCTTTACGAGCCCCAGGTAGCCTTTTACACAGTAACGCGGACCGCTGTGCTAGTGAACATTTCGTTATGTGCGTCTGAGGACACGCCAGAGAATGGAGATGGCTTGATTTTTTTTCTCTCCTTTTCTTTTTCGTTTTGGAGAACCGGTAGCCTCTTCTGGTGGAGTCAGCGACATTTGTGTACAGTTCCGAAATTAGCTACAACGATAGTGATTGTGTCCGTATGGTTATGTTCCATCGGTGATGAGAGAGAGAGAGAGAGAGATAGGGAGAAAGAAAAGAGAGGCTCTGTCGAATGTCATGGGCTCTGCCCTGATAGATTATCCGAGGGTCGCAGGCTGCGATGCGACCACATGACACTAAATGTCCCTCACCAACCGCACCAGACACCAGCCTATAACAGCTACAACACACATACTCTCACTCTATCTCTCTCGTCTAGTTTACCTCTGCCGTTCTTTGCCTGCGTTTTCACCTCTCCTCTCGGGTGTTTATAGAACCTCGACTTCTCAACAAATACAACCCAGTTCTCCCGTTCCGACACCTTGGAAGTGAATCTCCTGCGAGATCTCCCACTACCCAGTCGTCTCGTTCCATTGTTCACATTGTCCAGACCTATCCGCAATCTGACGCTGAAGGACAAGCGCGCCATAAAGCGCCATGGCTTTGACGGATTTGTATAATGTTGCATGCGAATTAAAAGGCCTGTAGTTCTCGACTGCGGGAAGGTATTTAAATGGACCAGTGAAGAAGGAGGTCAGGGTTAGTGTATACGCAAGGTCACGTTTAAAACACACGGGTTGGAAGGGGCCATAAATCAGAGGCTGCATACGGCTGCCCTCCGCACTGCCTGATTTAACACCTGCGCCCAGACCTTCCTTGTCAGCCCGTGCGTTCTTTATTACCCCGCTGCTCGCACTCCTTCCACAGATAAAGATAGAGTTCACCTTTGAAAAACCTGCGGTAACTCTCCCTCTCTCTCTCCGTCTCTTCCGCGCACGCTTCGCCTCTCGTTCTATTTAGCTCTCCCTTTTCCCATTTTGCACAATGCCCGTTCATTCACATTTATAAGTGGCCATTTTTCAAGGATGCACGCCGGGCTATCCCTCACACGTTTATTATGAATTTGGGTCTACATGGATTATGGAAAAAAGCAGCGCGTTCTCATAGGTACGGTATGCGTGTGTCTTTTGTACTCGCATATTGGTGTGCCCAGCCTTTAAACTCAGTGATGGGGACTAGAAATAACACTGAGTTGTGTTCAAACTGCCGGTAGTTTGGTATTAGGCCGTGTGGTGATACTTGGTAGGTGATGTTTGATGCCAGTATGTTGGTGTTTGTGCAGTTTCTTGTGGTCTTGCCACGGGAGGACAAAAGCATGTGCTAGTTTGGGACCTTACTCATTGTGTCTGGTCGAGTGCTTTAATTAAAAAGCGTCCTTCTTCTTTAAGGCAGCGTGTCAGATGTCTGGAGGAATGCCTGGATGTCTGCTGTGCCCGGGTAACCAGTGTGAAAAAAACACAACAACTAGCTTTGAAATTAATAATCAACATGAAAAGGCTGGACTTCCTGGGGCTGTCAGGGCACTAGGTGACCCCTGTCTGACTCCACACCCTCAGATTCTCAGACAACAGCCCTGTGTACCCATAGCCCTGTTTTACAGTGACATACTGTAAGTAGACATCTATAGTATGGATTGTAGTTGACCAGCATAGAGGGACATAATAAGACATGGATTGGATTGTAGTTGACCAGCATAGAGGGACATAATAAGACTTGGATTGGATTGTAGTTGACCAGCATAGAGGGACATAATAAGACTTGGATTGGATTGTAGTTGAC
>JACXGI010007202.1:0-22917 GCA_016801175.1 Esox masquinongy
TCCGTTAATTATGTCCAAATAGAGTCCCGGTGTAGAAAAGTTGGGTAAAAAGGTCAACAGATAAAAATATTGCGTTGGTAAACTCTTAAAGTAGAATTTAACCAATTAGTTTACAAAGAGTAAATTCGAAAAAGTTTGGCAGGTAGCCAGGTAGGTAACAGCAAGCAGCGTGCAGCACGTCAACAATCCCACAATGCCTATTGAGATCTGTTGATCGACCTATTGAGATCTGTTGATCAACAGATCTCAAGCCTATTGAGCCATTGTGGGAGCAGCTTGACTGTATGGTACATCAAGCCAATCCAATTTCCAGCATGGGGTGAAATCTCTTCAGATTACCTCAACAAATTGACAACTAGAATGCCAAAGGTCTGCAAGGCTGTAACTGGGGCAAATGGAGGATTCTATGACGAAAGCAATGTTTGAAGGAAACAATTACTATTTCAATAAAACATTATTATTACAAACCTTGTCTGTGACTATATTTCCTATTCATTTTGCTATATTTCCCATTCAAACTCAATTCATGTATGTTTTCATGGAAAACGAGGACATTTCTAAGTGACTCCAAAGTTTTCAGCAGTAGTGTATGTTGGAAAAAAGTGTGATTGTTGACCTAGATGTGCCTTCTAGTTAACAAAGTCAATGAAGTTTCATTTAAGATTATCCATTGATATTATCTTGCAAATCACTATATGAAAAATCTTTAAAAATGCATGCCTTCCAATTGTACCTTCCCTGATGAACACCCAGAGACAGTGGTGCATTTGTTCTCATGTTAAAACTTTTTGACTAGATATATAATCAATAATATTTATTAGGATATTTTATCCTACTCTGTAAAGATGTATAACTTAGATTTTTTTTACCATTATTACTATTAATCGGAAACAATTTTATGTAATCAGTTTCATTGTTCTATTGGTCAAATTTCATGTAAATTTATAAACAGAGAATGTTGTTTTCTTGTTTTACAAAAGGAAATTGAAGAACATTTTAAAACAATCAAATACTCTACTAACAAAAAAGCACACAATATTAGTTTGTTCCTTAAGGTCTTTATGTAATGTGCCATTGTACCGCCTAGCTTTTATGCTCATTGTATACCTTTGATATATACTAGTTTTCCACGGAGTTACTTGATGGTAAAACTTGTTTATATGTATATTTGTTATGCTTGAATGCTAATTTGAAAAACAAGGGGCCACGACCACAGTGGGGAAGCACGGCAACCAGTGGTGACTACTGGTACTGCAACCAATGGGTTTATAGAGGCCAAAAACCAGTTACAATTAAATGCCAATTAAGCACAACATTAGAACCATACAAATGGTAATGAAATCAATTAATACCAAGTAATTCAATGAAACTTCAATCAGCATAAAATATAAAAAAATAAACAAATATCAACTGAAGTCAATGAAACATTACTCAAAATTAAACATGAAAATGATTTAAAATCAGTGTAAGAATATACAGTAGTAAGCAATAACATGAGAACATGTGCAGTCCCTTCTTGGTCGCCAATTCATATCGTTGTACAAGGTTGCCTTCCAACCACCTAGGTGATCAAATTGTTCTTTATATTGGACAACAGCCCTTTCCAGCACATAAGCCAGAGTCCCTCCTTTGACACAAAGCACAATCATAAGGTTCTGGGTAATGATAATGTCCATCTATAACAACTTGTCCATTTATCTTCATGTGATCACCTTTGCTACAGTATTGACACTCATACACCCAAAATGGGCAGGGGTAATGTCTCCTCGCCCTGTGAGAGGAATTACCATCCAACATCATTACCGTCCATGTGAACATCCATCATTGGAGCAGAAGGATTACTGACTGTTTTTTCTGTTGCTGTCCATCATCGGAGCCACTACCATTCTTGCAAACCCATCCAGCTCCTTCTTGAAGTAACCATTCACACTCCAGGTGTCCATAGAGACAGTCCAAAATTCCTCGATTTACAATTACAAGGATGTCCATGCTTGTCCATATACTGTCCTAGGTGTCCTGGAAGCTCAATGACCACGGGGCTATCAGTGGTACCAGATTCTGGCTCATGAACTCCACGTAGGGGCATTTGGGAAGCTACAGTCTCAGAAATGATCTAAGGAGAGGAATGACACAGCTTGCTACAATGACTAACACAACCCCTATTACAATGCCTATCATATCAAAATTTATAATGGTTTTGCACTTTGGAAAATGTCCCACTGCAACCGTACCATTGGCCTAAAAACATTAAAGCCTATCCAAGATTTTTAAACCTTCCTCTATAGGTTTCCTTTATCTTGGGCTCTTACCATTATCAATCTCTACATCTCACCACTTGCTTTTCTTGGGATTACCACTTCTCTTACCATAAAAGTATTTCTTATACTCACTTCACTTCTCCCACTTTTCAATTCCCTTTCCCTGCATACTCTCTATCCTTCAGTTCACTTGCCTTGTCCTTCTTCTCACATGCTTTATCCCTCTTTTCACTGTCTGGGCCGTGGTACACAGAGGTAAAGATAGTTTTATATTCACACATTCGACTACTCCCATGTACCGGTAAAACTGTTGTTGGTCTGCGGATCGCAGAGTGCCGAGTGTCGGACAAAGCTATATCAACGTGTTGGAGGAAGAACCACTTAGGGACCGGGGTAAAAGTGCAGTCCTCAGAACGATGGCTTTTTATATGAAAGCTTATTACTTGAAATAGATATTTCAAAATTTCAGATTTTCATCTCAAATTGCACCACTATAGTTTACATGACATTGTCTAACAGTGTCAACTTAGATTTTTCATAAATAATGAAGTGTAGATTTTTCAATAATATTTAAAAAATTCTTTTTGAAATAGCTTTTTGAAATTTTGAGATATTCATCCCAAATCACATCCATATATTCCTCATGATATGATATATTCCTCAACTTTGATTTTTCACAAAAATGAGGTACAGAATTTTTACTAATATTTTAAAGTTTCTTCTTGTAATAGCTTTTTCAAATTTTGAGATATTCATCTTAAATCACATCCATACAGCTCCGGAAAAAATTAAGAGACCACTGCACCTTTTTCTTTCCTTTACAAAAAAGTTGAAAAGGAACGTTTTGAGTGAGGAACCAAAGGGTTAAAATTAAGAGACCACTGCAAATTGAACGCTTCTGTTCCTCACTCAAAACTTTCCTTTTCAACTTTTTTGGAAAGGAAAAAAAAGGTGTAGTGGTCTCTTAATTTTTTCTGGAGTTGTATATTCCCCATTCCCCATCTAAGAGCCTCAACTTTGATGTTTCACAAATAATGAAGCACAGAGTTTTTGAGAATATTTTAAAGGTTACTGTTGAAAGAGCTTTTTCAAATTTTAAGAAATTCATCACAAATTGCATCCTTTGATTTGTCACAAATAATGAAGCACAGAGTTTTTGAGAGTATTTTAAAGTTTCCTTTTGAAATAGCTTTTTCAAATTTTAAGATATTCTTCCCAAATCGTATCCATATATTCCTCATGACATTATCTAAGAGCCTCAACTTTGATTTTTCCAAAATAATGACGTACAGAATTTTTACAAATATTTTAAAGACTCTCCTTAAAATTGCTTTTTCAAATTTTGAGATATTCATCCCAAATCGCATCCATATATTCCGCATTACATTATCTAAGAGCCTCAACTTAGATTTTTCATAAATAATGAAGCATAGAGTTTTTGAGAATATTTTAAAGTTTCTTTTTGAAATAGCTTTTTCAAATTTTAAAGATATTCTTCCCAAATCATATATATATATATATATTCCTGATGACATTATCTAAAAGCCTCAACTTTGATGTTGCGAAAATTATAAGGTACAGAATTTTTACGAATATTTTAAAGTTTCTTATTGAAATAGCTTTTTTAGATTTTAAGATATTGATCGCAAATCGCATCCATATCTTCCTCATGACATTGTCTAAGAGCCTCATCTTTGATTTTTCATAAATAATGTGGTACAAAATTCTTACGAATATTTTGAAGTTTCTTTTTGAAATAGCTTTTTCAAATTTTGAGATATTCATCCCAAATCGCATCCATATATTCCCCATTACATTATTTAAGAGCCTCAACTTTGATTTTTAATAAATAATGAGGTACAAAATTCTTACGAATATTTTAAAGTTTCTTTTTGAAATAGCTTTTTCAAATTTTGTGGTATTCATCCCAAATCGCAACTATATATTCCCCATTACATTATCTAAGAGCCTCAACTTTGATTTTTCCAAAATAATGAGGTACAGAATTATGCTAGAACATATTAGTTTTGACTTCCTGCTCAATTTTGAACTTATGTATGCCAATGTCTATCCCAATCCATGTCAAGGTTTAAATTTAACTGGGAAGTTACTCCCTAGTCCCTTCCCTTCACCTGGCACATTTTCCTTTTTTCGTCCTTGTCTGTTGATGTGTCAACCCAAAGGCCTCTTTGCCTCGGACTTGATGCTGTAAATACATTGACAGAAACATAGCCTTATCTTCTTTTGTAGTGAGCGATTCTGTGCCTCAGATCTGTCGCTGTTGCGCACAAGGCACAAGGTTCAATTTCAAGTTGTGCTCTTTTGTATCATCGTTTGATTGAAGATGTGTTCCATACATAACTAGGTCAGGCCTTCCACTTTCTCCCTCAATAAAACGTCCTTCATATGCCATAAATCAGGTTTTGGAACTCAGGAAGTGCCAAAGGGAAAAGTTGCTGGAGGTTTCACTTCACATTATTGTTCCCAAATCATTTCCATTCATTTAGAGGTCCACACACCGTCCTTATAGGAGAGAAGAGAAGACAAAACCCTGTACCAGTTTATCTATTCTCCTGGGCCCTAACATCTGGGCTATTGCCATACTAAAAACAATACTCAACTATTAAAGAGATGGTGGGACCATTACTTAAATATCAGAAAAATAAGTAAACAGGTGTTTCAGTTGTTTAAAATTATCACAAATAATTCAAAACAAATTTAAAACAATTATCAATTTAGATTTAAAGTAACAATATGAAGAAAAATGTTTTCCAAAAATGTAAGTGTTTGCTAGTTTATCTAACTAAATAATTTAAAACAGTTCTAGAGATATTATTTACTGGTCAATTAATGCTAATTATGCAAATCTGGGCCAATTATTATAATCATAGTCAGATAAATACATATAAAAAGTGTTCTTTTTGTTTCTCTAGCATGACTGGTTGAAGAGATACTGTTTAAGGGGTAACTTACACTCACATATAAATTATGTTAATTAAACCAGTCTATTATTTTATTTATTCAATTGAATTTATAGTTAGAAAAGCCTAGAATAGCCTTATCTCCAAACATCTGTTGAGACTTTAATATTAGTGACATTAATATCAGTGCCTAACAAATGTCCTCATTGTCCAAGTTATGTTTCCACCCATGTGAATGTTTATTGGTCAGTAGGATTCAAAGCAAAATATCAGTAAAACTGGTCTTTTGATGCTGTAGGGGTATCAATTTACAAAACGCTGTTTCACAAGTCTCAAAAGACTAAAATTAGCTAGAAGTACAATAATAATGAACAAATAAACAATATCATAAGGCTTTGCCAGAAAATTGCTAAGGCACAAACATGAGTGTAACAAAAGAGTGTAACAAAAATTAAAATACAACTCCTGTCTCCTCTCTGATTTCCCCATGTCCAGTCAAATGGCTCTTGGGTGTAGCAGTCATGGATGTAGGCTGTGTGTCTCTGTCCATTCCTCCACCCTCTCCTTGGCTGTGGTGTAGCTGGAACCATCCATCTCTCCATTCCTCCACCCTCTCCTTGGCTGTGGTGTAGCTGGAACCATCAGTCTCTCTCCATTCCTCCACCATCTCCTTGGCTGTGGTGAATCTGGAACAATCAGTGTCCATTACTCTTACTCTGACCCCAAGGCAGTCTTTCACAGGTCTGGGCTTGTTTTGGCCCTGGAATGATCTGGGCCACATTTTCGAGGTACTCCTTCATTGGACAAGGTGTATCAGTGTTGCAGGATTCAGGACTCGTACTTTCTGAGAAACAAAGATGGAATCTCACACAAACCAAAGTTAAAACATTGATTGGAGAGTTTGGCATTAACTTGCTGAATTTAAAGCTTTGTGTTAACTAATTCTTTCAAACCCCAATCTTATATGTATCTTTTCTTAATGTAACATATGACTACCTGCCCACTTTAAAAATACAAGAAACCTGGCAAACCTAGCTCAGCCGGCCCGCAATAGAACATGTTGCCACCTCTAGACTCAAACCCGGGTTGCCCACATGAAAGGCTATGTCATTAACCACTACACCACAGAGCTGTACATTTGCTGGGTGTCAGTATAGCCTCTTGTCTCTATCCTGAACAAATCCTTTTTTGCCACTGGCCGTTTTAATAGTTAATTGGCCATTCGTGAATTACATTGATACAGTTAAACTGACTAACGTTTCTTACTAAGTTTACCTCCAACACAAATAACGGCTATGTATTGCGTTTGCCACTGGCCGTTTTAACAGCGTCTTAGCCATTAATAAGCTTCATGGTCATTTCATGGTATAAAAACATATTTTTTTCTTTCATGGCAAAACAACATACTTTTTTCTTTCATTCGTGAATGACATTTATACAATAACTATCAATAAAGGCGACGATAACTAACTTTTTCATCAAGTCAAAAGACGAGATAATTGTGGAATCTACCAGAAATAATTAATAAATGTCGTTGCTCTCAATAGATTCAAACTTTGGTCTTCCACACGAGAGGCACTGTCTTTAACTACTACGCCACAGCATTACACGTTTCAGCAGTCGCTAGACACCATTGAGGATTGTGTTAAACTGACCAACGTTTCTTATTAAGTTTACCTCCACCACAAATAGCGTCTATGAACTCTATTGCTTTTGCCACTGGTCGTTTTAACAGCTTATTAGCCAGTAATAGGCTTACTAGTATCAACTAAATTCCTAGGAGTAATCATAAGAATTGAGCAATTGCTAGCGAGACTGAAGATGAACTATTCCATGCCAGAAACAGTCGCAATATAACCGTATACAGTTTCTAGCCAGCGAAGTTTTCTTCAATACGGAATAATTCACAATGTGTACTTCGCTCCGCCTGCGAGGACATACGAATTCGGGATCTATAGTTTACAAGTCTGCTTCTCTAACCACTACGCTATTTAAACAAGGGGTAGTCAGTCACTCAGTAAAAGACATTTGCTATTCTTAGCCGGCTCCGCTTACGCGGTCCGGCAAAAAGCCAGCACAGTTCTGGAACAGCATACTTTGGACGGATAAAACTAAGATCAACCTGTACCAGAATAATGGGAAGAAAAAAGTATGGAGAAGGCTTGGAACGGCTCATGATTCCAAGCATACCACATCATCTGTCTGGCAAAAGGCCTGGCAAAGAATCACAAAAGACGAAACCCAGCGTTTGGTGATGTCCATGCGTTCCAGACAGTCATTGCCTGCAAAGGATTCGACAAAGTATTAAAACATTTTATTCATGATTGTGTTAATTTGTCCAATTACATTTGAGCCCCTGAAATAAGGGGACAGTTTATGAAAATGGTTGCAACACATTTCATACAATATTTTTGTTCAACCCCTTGAATTAAAGCTGAAAGTCTGCACTTCAATTTTATCTCGGTTGTTTCATTTCAAATCCATTGTGGTGGCTTACAGAGCCAAAATTATGAAAATTGTGTCAGTGTCCAAATATTTCCGGACTAAGGCTACAAATGTTGTACTAGGCCAAAAAACTAATTGATGAAAATGTTTTTGGAACTCACCTACCTCTTACTGGTAGCAATTATTTACTGTCAGGGGCCATCTCTATCTGGAACCAAAACAGTAAAAAAAAAACTCCCATTCCCATTCCTCATTTAGGATCATATAAAATAAAGAAAAACAAACTTGTCTGAATTAAATTATTAATTAATGCTACAGTAAATGGATACCCTTACCATGCTCTATTTTCTATCCTATCACCCAATAGATTCTTCATAAATGCTTCAGTTTATCATAGACCTTTAACTGCTGCTCCACCTCATTATTTTATATTTCAGCCAACAAAGTCCTTCTCCCCCTTTTCTTGCCCTATTCAACTTTTGTCCTGTGGACAACACTGTCAATGCTGAGGGGAGAAAGAAATTGTTAAAACACATAAATCTATCTACTAAATTGTTACCATAAACATTGCACACACTTTCTATTCTTTTGTAGTAAACCTTAAATCACAGAACATCCAGTCATATGGAACAATTAACAAATAAGCAGGCATGCAATTCCGTGTACACAGATTTCTCCAACTGGAATGGGAAAACAACTGCCATTTTAATAGGGCAATATCTCCTATGTAATCAGAGTAAAATCATCACTTATTGTAACTTCGTCACACATGTGGGTATTACTTCTATTTCTTCCAACACATCCTCATCCTGTGATTCCAGAAATTCTCTCAGTACTTCGTAGCAGTTAAATCTTCTGATCCCCTCCCTTCGCTCCCTTCACTTCATGTGTTTGCCCCATTCTTTATCCCTTTATTTGAGAGGACCCTGTGGGGGGGATCCCTTGGTCTTTTTCTGTCTATTTGTCCTTTTTATTTCTACTACTCCCAACACTGGTGGATATTGTCCACTGATATATATGGAGAGGGTTTCACTGACTGCTCTGTTTTTTTTTTCCCCAGTCTCTTTTAGAATCTGATTTTGCTCTGTTTTGATTTCTTTTCACAACAGGAATATTCCTCCCAGAATCTCAGTTGGAGTGTCTGTCATCTTTTGTACCTATCTCCCTGTGTGTCTTTGAGTTCTGGATTGGAATGCCTGGTTATACTCCCTATCTTGTCAAGTCTCCCTACTTTCTGGGATGAAAGCCAGTAGCTGTCTCATCTATTTGACTCCTCTCACTATCCTTTAACTGGAATCAGCTAACCTCAGCTAACAGGCCACCCGCCTATGCAATATCTCCAAACAATACAATAAAAGAACTTAGATGAAAACTATATTTACACAATTTACCCAAAACACTAAACAATTGCCCAGAGCAAATATTATTACATTCACTTCATTCTAGAGCCAATTAACTTTACATTATCACAAGATTTACATTTTCTTTTTGTCTTAGTTAAAACCACACAAACCCTTCTACATTCTGTCTCTCTCTGATATATGACACATCTAAGTCCGGTCTACTTGACCAAATTCTTTGTCCACTTTTGCACACATTCTCGTGACACATCTACCACAAAATCTTCATCTATGTGGCTATTTTTCTTCCTTTACCCTTCTTCCCATCTATGCACATCTCTTCTCTAGCACAAATGTCACGGAAGAGACATTTGAGACTGCTGCAACGATTGGCCAAGCAGCAAATAAAATGTTTACTTATTAATAAATTGTTCCAAGTGATTTATTGGTCTGTGTGTGTGGCAAAATCCGGAATAGAACCAGTTGGGTGTCTTGTAGTGACAAATTATTAGTAGAGGTTTAGTTCTCTAGCTTAACCCTAGGTGGGGACACAAATATTACTATTCAATTACCTGAAATGGATTTTTGTCAATGTCAGTTAAAAACAAATTCTTACTTCCACATCCTCTGTTGTTATAACCTCATAATTTGCTATTATTTCCCCAGTGTCTATATAAAAACACACTCTCTCCTTTTCCTTCTTTTTGTTTGGAATGTGGTAACTGTAATCTCATCATTTACCCTATATCTAACAATTTAACGATAAAACCACCCATTCATCCCCCCAGCAGCCCTCTGTCCACCTCACGGTTGCCTGTCTATGCAGCTCCTTGTGGCCCCAAGGTGGTATCACAGGTCTTAACCTGCACATCACAGTCTGCAGGTGCCTGTCCAAGCAGCCCCACAGGTGGCCCAGCCTATGGCGGTATCACAGGTCTTACTTGTGGTTGCAACCATTTGACTTATTTACAGGTCCTATTTAAAGGTCTTATTTACATTGTGTTAGCATGCATACACTTAATTGAATTCAAAAATTCCATACTTATCAAAACGCAGTGTCACAGTCGAGAGTAGGCAAGACACAAGGTGTAGAACTGTAGTACATCCTTTTCATTTTAAGAACAAAAACAACAAAAGGAGAGCCACAAACCAGAACTGCGGAACATAGTACAAACAATGATCCACACAGGGTGTGGGAATAACTGAACTTAAATATGGACCCCAATTAGAGGCAATGCGGGACAGCTGCCTGTAATTGGGGACACTCAAAACAGCAGCGCAGAGATGCCTAGAGGCACCTCTGTGGTCAGGCCCTGGCTGTGGCCCCCAGACACATAAAGTTTCCTAGAGGCACCCAACCAGGACCTGACACATAGTTTGTTGAATTTGGAGAGACCAACTTGGTTTCCGGTCACAGGATCAGACTGCCCGAATCACATAAACTTGTACTTTACCTTGTTAGCGTGGCCACGTGGGTTTGAGCAATCCAGTCCAATCCTTTCCTTACCGTTCACCAGAAGTCCCTTTCCCAATCTCAGCAGTGTTTCCAAACATGTTGTGGAAAAGGTTTCTCTCTTTTCCTGCCAAAAACCTGAAACAACTCAGGAGATTGTGAATTCAGTAGTAGACTTTATTAAGGTCATAAATCCATCCAACCCGTGTTGGTCTTCCCGTCTTCCAAGCATTTGACACATTTTTATACAGTACCATGTTTCATAACGTTATCTGACCATCCCATTATGCTAATCCCTGGGCGGATCCTTCCCCAATCTTCCACTGTTGTTTCACAACCCTCTGGGATACGCCCTACAAGCCACAGTTAGTAAATATTGGTGGCGTGATGGTGGCACGATTTCCAGAAGCTTTGACAAAAAGAATTCAGCCATGAACACTCTTTTAACACCTTGTTTCAACATGAATTGAACAGACCAAGAGTGTCAAGGACAAGCCACAGGTCCTTCTGTTCTCCACGAGATAAAAACATCAACCAGTCATTGTGCTGATCATGGGAATAACAGTGGAGCCGGAGCAAGAGTACAGATAAGAAAACACAGATGTCCTTCTGACACACACACAGAAATCCAAGGGTTTGTTAGCTCTCACGTGGATGCACTGAGCAGGCCAGATATTGAGCCATGGGGAGCCGAAAAGAACTTTCAAAAGACCTGCGTAACAACGTAATGGAACTTTGTAAAGATGGAAAAGGATATAAAAAGGTATACAAAGCCTTGCAAATGCCAGTCAGTAGTGTTCAATCACTTATTAAGAAGTGGAATATTCGGGGATCTCTTGATACCAAGCCAAGGTCAGGTAGACCAAGAAAGATTTCAGCCAAAACTGCCAGAAGAATTGTTCGGGATACAAAGAAAAACCCACAGGTAACCTCAGGAGAAATACAGGCTGCTCTGGAAAGAGATGGTGTGGTTGTTTCAAGGAGCACAATACGACGATACTTGAACAAAAATGAGCTGCATGGTCGAGTTGCCAGAAAGAAGCCTTTACTGCGCCAATGCCACAAAAAAGCCCAGTTACAATATGCCCGACAACACCTTGACACGCCTCACAGCTTCTGGCACACTGTAATTTGGAGTGACGAGACCAAAATAGAGCATTATGGTCAAAACCATATGCTCTATGTTTGGAGAGGGGTCAACAAGGCTTATAGTGAACAGAATACTATCCCAACTGTGAAGTATGGTGGTGGCTCACTTATGTTTTGGGGGTGTGTGAGCTCTAAAGTCACGGGGAATCTTGTGAAAATTGATGGCAAGATGAATGCAGCATGTTATCAGGAAATACTGGCAGACAATTTGCATTCTTCTGCACGAAAGCTGCACATGGGACGCTCTTGGACTTTTCAGCATGACAGTGACCCTAAGCACAAGGCCAAGTTGACACTCCAATGGTTACAGCAGAAAAAGTGAAGGTTCTGGAGTGGCCATCACAGTCTCCAAACCTTAAAATCATTGAGCCACTCTGGGGAGATCTCAAACGTGCGGCTCATGCAAGACGACCAAAGACTTTACATGACCTGGAGGCATTTTGCCAAGACGAATGGGCAGCTATGCCACTTGCAAGAATACGGGGCCTCATAGACAACTATTACAAAAGACTGCACGCTGTCATTGATGATAAAGGGGACAATACACAGTATTAAGAACTAAGGGTATGCAGACTTTTGAACAGGGGTCAGTTCATTTTTTTCTTCGTTGCCATGTTCTGTTTTATGATTGTGCCATTCTGTTATGACCTACAGTTGAATATGAATCCCATAAGAAATAAAAGACATGTGTTTTGCCTGCTCACTCATGTTTTCTTTACAAATGGTACATATATTACCAATTCTCCAAGGGTATGCAAACTTTTGAGCACAACTGTATATATATAAAGTTCCAACCTTTAGAGTGATCTGCAGACGTTGATTAATCATTCTTTGTAACTTTATTATATATTCAAAAATATACTGATTATACATCATTGAAGTGAGTAAAGTGTCAGACTACATACATTTTTAGGAAAACTTCTATACAACCTGACTGGAACAGCTGCAACCTGACTTTACTGAGTGTGAATTGAACCATGAATTTTTCTCTAGTCTTAAATCTTGGTGCGACAAGGTGTGCTATGTTTAGGTAAACTAGGTGGGCTATGTTTAGGTTGACTAGGTGTGCTATGTTTAGGTAGACTAGGTGTGCTATGTTTAGGTAAACTAGGTGTGCTATGTTTAGGTAAACTAGGTGTGCTATGTTTAGGTAGACTAGGTGTGCTATGTTTCGGTAGACTAGGTGTGCTTTGTTTCGGTAGACTAGGTGTGCTTTGTTTCGGTAGACTAGGTGTGCTTTGTTTCGGTAGACTAGGTGTGCTATGTTTTGGTAAACTAGGTGTGCTATGTTTCGGTAGACTAGGTTTGCTATATTTCGGTAGACTAGGTGTGCTATGTTTCAGTTATATTTAAGTGAAAATAGTGAAATTTTTTTCCCATACTTCTCTGATGTCACGTTAATGAATGTGTTGGATCCTCCTGTGTGTTCCAGTCTCCTGACTCCTAAAACAATGCTCCCACTACTGTTTTGAGTTGAACTTTCAGAAAGTAAACATTTTATTGGCTAGCAACTCAAAGTCCTAATTTAGTGTGACAGCTAACATTATCACATGCCTTTAATCCTATTCCACTTTTGTTTTCAAGACAACATGTCACCAGAGCTCCAGAGACTTCACATTACTCAGTACTGTAGAGCTAAAGGTTGTTGACATCACAAAGAAAAGTTCCCAGACATCTGCTCAGCATAGACGATCAGAGGTCAACAAACTGTGCAGATAATCATGTAGTCAGCATATTAGTTACATATTATTTTAGTCTCTACATTTGGGTATTTGATTGAATCTGTCAATCATGGAATTTTGTTTTCCACTAAATATCCTGTGTCTGCACCTACTGTCACTATAATGTCACTGAACTGCTCGTGAGAAAACAGGCATCATCAGCAGCATAGCTGACATGTGGAATTTTCCCCCTTTTGGAGCCTACAGCCAAGGCCAAACGGTCAAGAGAACCTTCTGATGCACAATGATAGTCTTGCTTCCTGTGCCTTTATACATGCTTGTCTGAAAGCTACTAGGATGCATGTAAAATATATATATATATACAGTGCCCTCCAGAATTATTGGCTCCTAGTAAAGATTCACCTTTTGGTGAATTAGCTTAATGTCACACTGAATAAAATGTGACACATCCAACCTTTAATTGAAGTAAATTTATTCTGAGGAAAAAAAAATTCTGTCATCAAGAAATAATTATTTCTAACAAAACTACGTATGCTACAATTATTGGCACCCCTGCATTTAATACTTAATACATTTAATACTTTGCACAACCTCCCTATGCCAATAAAACAGCACTGAGTCTTCTCCTGTAACATCTAATAAGGTTGGAGAATACATAGCAAGGAATCTGAGACCATTCCTCTTTACAGAATCTCTCCAGATCATCCAGGGTTCTAGGTCCTCTCTTATGCACTCTCCTCTTCTGGTCAGTCCACAGGTTTTCAATGGAATTTAGGTCAGGGGACTGAGATAACCATGGCAGAAGCTTGATTTTGTGTTCAGTGAACCATTTTTGTGTTGATTTGGACTTATGTTTATGATCATTGTCCTGCTGGAAGATCCAATGACGACGCACTTTTAGTTTCCTGGCAGAGGCAGCCAGGTTCATGTTTAAAATTTTCAGGTATTTCATGAAGTTCATGATGCCATGTACCCTAACAAGCTTCCCAGGGCCTTTGGAGGAAAAACAACCCCACAGCATCACAAAGCCTCCACCATACTTAACAGTGGGGATCAGATTATGTTTGGTACAGCCATACTTCTGTTTATACCAAACCCTCCTTGAGTGTTTGCTGCCAAAATGCAAAATTTTTGCTAAATTTTCATCTGACTCGGTTCCAGTCAAAGCTCCAATAATGTTTAGCATACTCCAGGCGCTTTTGTTTGTGGTGTAATGACAGAAACAGCTTTTTTCTGGCATGCCTTCCAAATAATTTGTTGGCATTGAAGTGGCATCTAATGGTAGTTTTGGTAGACTTCATTACCCCAAGATGCTACTCTCCTCTGTAAATCTCCAACAGTGATCTTTGGGGATTTTTTTTGCCTCTCTTACAATCCTCCTCACTGGGCGTGGGGGCAAAATTAACTTGGGTCCTCTTCCAGGCAAGTTTGTAACAGTTCCAGTTGCTTTTAACTTTTTTAGTATCACCCTAACAGTAGATATGGGCCTTTTTAGCTTTTTTATAGCCATTCCCTGACTTATGAAGCACAACATACTTTTCCTTCACTTCATTTGTGTGTTCTCTTATCTTTCCCATGTTGATGTATGAATAAGGGAATAGGTTTTAAATACTGTACGTTTTGCAAAAAGAATTTTACATAGACAATGCATACAAAACAAAGTAGAGTGAAGGTGTATGTAACAGCTTGGATGTCACCAGGCTTGCTTTCATTGTTCAGTTTACAAAACCTTACAGAAAACCATACATCACAATGTTGAAAGCACCCTAATGGAAAGTCTACATATGTATTAACATAGATGTCATAAGTCATATGGATGTTAAATATTTTCCTGTGTCTCTCATTCCTCCTGTCAAATTTCTTATTCTGTTGTGGCCCTCTTGATGAAGTTCAATGCCTGTTTGAATACCCAAGCAAATGAGCCTTAAACTCTCACTACATGGCAGCTCATAAGGTCAATGTAGTAGATGTATACATGTTATCTCTGTACTTAAACCTTTGACTTGCAATGACATAGGCTCATGACAATCACTCCATCGAATACGTATTTTGACACTGATGGCCCAAAACTGAACACTGGTGTACTGCCTTTCTCAGGGAAAGATAAAGCCCCATGCTTCAGACTGGAAGCTCATCATGGAGCTTTTGCAGGCAGGAACCTATTTAGTCCTCTTGCTAGGAGGCAGCTGGAATCCAAGATCTTGGCCCACCTAGTGATGACATCAAGGAACTTGGCATTGTAGTCCCCGGAAAGCCTGGAGCTTCAACTGGTCTGTACAGAATGTGGAGCTTGTAAGTTGTGTTGGTTATGATAGGAAAATTGATAGCGACATCCACATTATAAATTAAAAGGTAAAACAAATTAAAAACTAGGACTTATGTCCCAGTAGGTGGCCTGTTCTGTTCCTGTGCTGTGACAGATCTAATTTAAAAATGATTTGTTACTTTTGAAAGTATACATGTGATTCCAAAAGTCTAGCTTGGCAATCATCTAATTCATAATGCAGTGCTCCAGCTGTTTAGCTCTTTCAGACTGTGTAATCAAGCTGAATGCATGTTTTTCTAACATCTGTGCTATAGTTGAATTATGACTGTTCTAACCTTGTCCCATTATTTTCAATCTCTGGGCAGTAGTAAATTTTCCCCGATTCACAAAAATATAGCCAGATCTGGAAATAAAACAAAGGAACATTAAATTGCAACGGCCAATCAAAGATCAGGTACTATACCAACATCATATGGCTACCACAACCCATCAAGAAGAACAACGGACAATGAGCATTTTCCCGAGAGGCAAAGAGTTTGACACGAGCCCTGTGAATCTCATCCAGATCAGCTCTACCACTGAGGGGTGAAGCCAACATTCCAAAAAGGAAGAAGCCCCCCGAAACAGAAGATCCACCACAACATTGAGAAACACAGGGAGATAGACAGCACACAGTGACAAGAGGCGGCGATTGCTTCAAACCCACAGAAAGCGCACCATCGTCAACAGAGGAAGGATCTGCTGACATGCGCCACATGCTGGCCCAACAAGGAGGATCAGAACCGCTGGAAAAATAGCCAGAAGCCTCAGGTAATTGATGTGGTGTACTGACCAAAGACCCCTGAACTTGCCGCTGTTGCACAGAGCCCCCCAAGCCCATAAGGGAAGCAAACATAGTCACCACAACACAACATGACACTGCCCTAAGGAGCCTCCCGGGAAAACAATAGGGGGTCCCTCCAAGGGACCACAGTCTACAGGCTAGATGGAGATTTCCAAAGCATCCGATAAAGGTGACGTGACAGGTTCAGGTGCTTTGCCAGCAGCCAACACCGAACCAGCCACATCCACAACAGCCTGAAAGGGATGACAGCCACCAGAGAAGGTATGACAGTCGCCATCACACCAAGATGGAACAGGTCAAACAACTCTTCCCAACATTCAGCCTGACAAGTAGAGCAGTATGAGCCGCTAGCTGTTGACGAGACTCTGCCACAATCAGCCAATTTTCCAAATAAGCCAAGACCTGTATCCCCCAACGTAGCCAAGCCCCATTGACCACCTTGGAAAAATTACAGGGAGACAGAGAGAGGCCGAAGGAAAGGACCAGGAATTTGTAGGCCACCACCTTGAAATAAAATCAGAAATCCAGGAAAAATCAGGTGTTTTCTATGTGCAAATGCTCTCCAGCAGCCTGAAGGAAATACAAGTCCTTGAATTGATCACACGTGAGTCTCCCCTGAGTATCTGGGAGAATGGGGGGACCACGAGGAGCCACATGCCCAGCCACCTGTGACATATAGCTACCAAACCAATCATCAATAAATGGAATACGGAGGAGCCCCGTCTTCTCCACCCTTCCAGTCCCGAAGGGTACAGGTCTACTGGGAGCCTGGAGAAAGAAGGATGCAACCAAGCCCCTCCAGGAAATCAGGGGAAATGGGGAGAGGCTGCACAACTGATTTGTAGGAGGCAGAAAAACCCAACAAAACTGCAACTGGTTGGAACATGGGGGTGGGGTAGGCCAGTCAACCTTCAAACATTTTGCCGCCTGATGACATAGATCATAGAACTGTGGAGCATGATTGGACAGAGCTAACACAAGCAACAGGGGGCGGAACAGAAGGCTGAGATGGAGGAAGCCCCCCAGAAAATTCCCAGAGAAACTCACAGGAGCCGGTCACTGAAAGGACATCAACTTCTGCAGGAAAGCCAGCCTCCAACACATCCACATCCAAACCAGAGAACCCCCATGACGGAAAGTCAAGGAAGCATGATCAAACCCCCACCCCACCACTGGGAGGCACCAGACAGGGAAGAAGCCACCAGACCAAGCACAGCCATTGTCAACATTCAAACTCCACAGAAAGGCAACCCTTTGCTCAAATGTGATTGAATGTAGCAGACGACAGACATTGCACAAGCCGGAACTATTTAGAGACACGACAGTGTGATCCAAACAGAGATACACCAAACACACCTTTTGGGGCTCTCTAACCACAACATAGATCCCACATGAACAAGGACAGTGTATGCAACAACAGACAAGAGCTGGAACTCTTCGTTGTCTTCTTCCCATACTCATACCGAGCAAAAGCAGACTAAAAATGAAAAAATATGATCCACGGGATGCAACCTCACCAGAAACAACCCCAAACAACAGCGCCTGGGGAAATTTGACCCAAAGGACAGTTAAATCACCAAGAGCAGTCGAAGCAAGGTGTGCTCAGAAAGGTAAGAAACACCTTAGACAAAAAATCGCAAAATAGGCAAGAGGGTTGCCAAACACAGAAAGTGAGGGTGAAGAGCAGAAATCAGTGAATACAGTTGTAGCTGAATATTCTATAGCACAGGAGGTGGGGCTCCTGGCTGTTACACATCTGTAAAGCCTTATCAAGCATGATTGTATTTGTATTCATGGATGTACATGATGCGTGCACATCCCCGTTGTGGCAACATAGTGACGAACCAAAGGGAACTCTTTATTACAATTTTATAATGGGCCTAGAGTGGTCCAGATGTCTAAGCTGCAATGTATGAACTGCAACGCATGAGTCTGAATCTGATCCACTAATCTTTTACAAACGTTCTCCTCTGTTGAATAGTGCATGAAATTCCCCCCTAAAATATATAGTATTTTTATACAACAATTTAATTTGTTTTATACATCAATTTAATGTAATTTGTAGTCTTCTTTGTTTGAGTCATTGCCAGACCAGGGTTTGAAATCTGCTCTTAGATTAGCCAGGGGGTCGTAGGGTAGTAGAGTTTAAAATTGGCCAGCATGGTCCTGTTTGGAAGGTTTGTAATCGAGTATGGTTGCCTTAATTATTCGCTCTCTGACAAAACCTTGTACCAGTTTGGACACCTGTGAACTCAATCGAGAATGCGTTCCTTCAGCACGTACGGATTTCCGGTTTACATTTCCTGGTTTAGCAATGGTGTGAAAAGAACCAAAATGGCTTTTAAGGATGCATACTTTGACATAAATTCTCCTGTTGTCTGGTGGGAGTTGAAGCACAGCCTTAATCAGGTATTGGATAACATAAAATTGGAGGAAAACAGGGGTTCAAATGCTTATGAAGTTGGAACAATTATTCAACTAAAGAGATTTAGCTAGCTTGATTTGTTTGCCTAGATTCCTTTTAGTAAGTTTAATTGCTAGCTTACCATGGTCCCTCTAGTTACATTATCCATACTGATAATGTTTTAATAGATAAAAAATACTGTAATCAACCAAATGCATTGTTTTAGAAGATGAAACACGCAAATATCTGCTATAATTTGCATTCAATAAAACAACTTTGAAAAGTGTTGGTGGAAAAGCCCAGTGGTTAAACATTACAACTCGACAGCTACGACACATTGCAAGCGACATTTTCAGATTTAACCATTTCCAATTCTGAAGTCTGTGTCATCAAAGTGAAATTTCACAATGCAAACCAGGGGTTTCCAATAGCATACGAACAGTGCATTAGAAACTGTAAGTACTTCAACTGTTGCCACTATCTAGGTGACTGTACAGAACTAGGAGAGCTGGTGTCAGTCAGACTATTAGAGAACCTGGGGTAGAGAAACCAAATAACATTATCATGAGACAAAGAATTTAGAAAGAACAATTTATTTATTAACATCTATTCCAACAGCATATGCAGTACCCAAAGACTTAAGCCATATCAGCTCCCAGTCACGTTTGTAGATTAGAAAGGAGAGCCTTATTTTCTTTATCTGGGAATCTATCCTTTTTTGATGACAAATATAACTTGTTACATTTTGTATTAGTGCTACTTTTTTTTACATCAGTTACATATAATTTAATACGTATATTCACAGGTCCAGGACAGGTTAAAAATATCCATCCTTCACATCTATTCCAATAATTCCGGTTGCCATGGTGCCTTTATGGCAGCCTAAGCTGATTGCTTTGCTATTTTAATAACATTTTATTGATTTATGTATTTTTTATTCAAATTTTTTTAATACCTTTTTATTTATGAGTTGCTAATCAAGTACTGATCAGTTGTATCTATTCATTTTTTTTCTTTCAACTGTAAAAACTTAACAAACATTTTACTTTTCTGCAATCAACTCAAAAGTGCTAGCTGATTGTTTTCTTTTGAGTATTTGTATTGAAAATCTACACTGAAGTTTCACCTATTATCTGGAGATCTACGAAGGACTGAAATGAAGGACATTCAGATATATTCAAGAGAATCTCTTCGTAGTTTTAAGAGGATTAAACAATCTGTTAGTGAGGAGCTTAAAAAAGGACTTCTGCAACTTGGAATCCTTTAGAAAAAGACCAAACATCAAGGTAGACAAGGTGGTAGGAAAATAATTCAAGCAACAACACTGTCCACAAAGTTCAGTACATTGCCCTCTTTTTCAACTCTACCAACTCTACGCAATGAAGAATCTGACTGTCTTAAGCAAGTTAAACATGTCCATGTTCCATCTCTAAATCAGGCCCCTTTAAAATTGGTACTGTTTAACATGCAGTCTCTAATGAACAAAACTCTGTTATTACAAGAGTTTATCAAGGACAACCTATAACTTTTTTGTGTGACACAGGAACATGGCACAGAAATGGTGATTCCTACATACTAAATGAAACATGTCCACCTGGCTATAACTATCTGGAAAAGCACCGTGCCCTTGGCAGCGGTGGTGGTCTGGCTGTTTTCCACAAAGAATGTTTTGTCCTGAAAATGTTGCCTGTCCCACCTGGCTTATCATTTGAGTGCATGGCTTTTAAATTGAAGCCTTTCACTGTTAAATGTATCTATCGCCCTTCTAAATCAAATGCAGTCTCAATTATAACTGTGTTTTCTGAGCTAATCATATTTCTGTGTCCTACTCTATCCAATGTTGTTGTCCTTGGTGATTTCAACATTCACGTATATTCAACAAAATGTTCCTTTACCACTGATTTCCTGAACCTGCTGGACTGTCTTAACCTGAGACAGCATGTCGAAGTCGACACAAACGTGGACATACACTTGACCTCAACATCACTGGAGAAATCCTGTCATCAGACCTGGATGTACTTGAGTTAGGTGTCTCTGACCATAGGGTAGTGACAGTGTCTGTGTTTACTTCTGCACTTCAACTCCGCCCTAGCCAGACTGTTAAATTCAGAAACATCAAGTCCCTGGACACGTCTGTCTTCCAGGAGTCAGTACAGCCTGGCCTACTATCTGACTGTCACAAGTCCACTGCTGATGAGATGGTTGACTTATATAACAGCATATTGAATTACACCTTAAACATTCTTGCTCATGTAAAATCCCATCAAGTATCATTCCAACGGGCTTCCCCATGGTTCACAGAGGAGCTGCGCCACATGAAGACACATGGCCACACAGTAGAACGTCCGTGAAGAAACACTGGCTGAACTGTCCGCCAATAAATACCACCATTTATTGTTATTTTAAAGCTTTAAAACCAGCACACTCTAGATTCTACTCTTCTTTCATTGAGAATGGCAAAGATAATCGCAGTACATCATTTAGTCAGTTCAGTTGTCTCCTCCAACCTACAGATTCTGGCCCTCCAAACACAACCTCTGAACAGTACAATACATTTTCTGAATTCTTCAAGAATAAAATCAACATTTTATTCTTTATTGTGGCAACTCAATGTCACTCACACCTCAGTGCTAACCAACTTTATGTGGTGTTCCAGTCTGGCTTCATGCCAATGCATTGTACTGAGACAGCATTGGTGAAGGTTGTTAATGATCTGCTCATGGTTGCAGATACAGGATCTCCCTCCATTCTGTTTCTTTTGGACCTCAGCGCTGCTTTTGACACAGAAGATCACACCATTTTAAACCAGTGCCTAAGAGAGCACATTGCTATCTCTGGGACTGTCTTAAACTGGTTCACTTCTTACCTCTCTAACCACAAACAGTGTTTCTCTCAGTAAGGCATGATCAGAGAAGTTCACATTAACCTGTGGTGTCCCACAAGGGTCGGTGCTAGGATCTATTCTCTTCCTGCTATACATGCTCCCACTTGGCCAGATCTTCAGGCATCACAGTGTTCAATTACACTGCTATGCAGTTGACACACAGGTGTACAGTAAAACCAAACCTGACACAACATCTGCTATGTCAACCCTGTCCAACTGTCTGGATGAGGTGAAACGCTGGATGCAGAACAACTTCCTCCAACGCAATAGCAGCATGACAGAAGCTATGCTTATAGGCACCCCACAGCAAATCACCAACTCTTACAGCATCTGCCCTGCCATTAACGGCCACATCATTCCCCTCTCCTCAGTCATCATCAATCTAAGTATGAAATTTGACACTACTCTCTCTTAAGATCCACATTAGACATGTCTGTAAAACATCATTTTTTCACCTTAAGAAAATATCTTGCCTAAGACCTTCTCTCACCTTTTCTGATGCAGAAAACGTATCCATTTATTTGTAAATCTGCCCACATCACACCTCTCCTTGCTGACTTTCATTGGCTTCCTGCTCTTCAAAGAATTTACCTTAAAATTATCCTTTTGTCTATAAAGCTATCAATACCATCGGACCTGCCTACTTATCTGACCTGCTCTCCCCCTATGAACCTTCACGCCCTCTATGGTCCAGCAACGCCAATCTGCTCAATGTACCAAGAACCTGGCTCCGAAAAATGGGATACCGCGCCTTTTCTGTCATTGGACCTCACCTCTGGAACTCCTTCCTGACAGCCTTAAAGCTGCACAGACAGTCATGACTTTTAAAGCAGGCCTTAAGACTCACCTCTATCGGTTGGCCTACCCTTCCCTTTAATCACATTATACTGTACATTATTATATAGTATATATTATTATTTTTGTTTGCTGTAATACCATTATAGTTTAATGTATATATTCTGTATATACACTGCTCAAAAAAATTAAGGGAACACGTAAATCACACATCGGGTCTTGATGAAGGAAACATTTTAAAGATCAAAATCTTTACTGTACATTGTGTAATTCGTTGAGAACAAAATTACGTAGCAATGGTCAACAGAAACCAAAATCACCAACAGATTGAGGGCTGGATTCAAACTCACACCAAAAATCAAAGTAAACAATTGAAATCACAGGCTGTTCCAACTTTTGTGAAATTCATCATGTTAACTCAATGTGTAGTAGAGTGTATGATAGTAATTCAGCCTGAGAGAATGCTCTTAATGGTG